>JANHGB010045728.1:0-29600 GCA_026283785.1 Coracopsis vasa | reverse complement strand
TAACGTAAAAGCCACATACACAAGCAAAGCAAAATAAGGAATTCATTCACCACTTTGCCTCAGCAGGCATGTGTTCAGCCATCTCCAGGAGTGCAGGGCTCCGTCATGCACAATGGTTACTTGTGAAGACAAATACCATCACTCCAAACATCCCTCCTTCCTTCTTCTTCCCCCAGCTTTTATTGCTAAGCATGACATCACATGGTATTGAACATCCCTTGAGTCAGTTGGGGTCACCTGTCCTGGCTGCGTCCTCTCTCAAGTGCTTGTGCACCCCCGCCATACTGGTGGGATGAGGTGAGGAACAGGAAAGGCCTTGACTCTGTGTAAGCACTGCTCAGCAGTAATGAAAAGATCTTTGCATTATCAACACTATTTTCAGCACAAACCCAAAACTTAGCCTCATACCAGTTATTATGAAGAAAATTAACTCTACCCTAGCCGAAACCAGCCCACATGCTTATGTAGGACCATGATTCAGCATCATACTATGGGAGCCAGCTACATGAATTTAAACAGCACTCCATCAATCCGTAGAAGTGACATAAGCCAATATAGCTGTGT
Organism: Coracopsis vasa; assembly: GCA_026283785.1. NCBI lineage: Eukaryota > Metazoa > Chordata > Aves > Psittaciformes > Psittacidae > Coracopsis > Coracopsis vasa. Next base: position 29,036 of record JANHGB010045728.1, on the reverse strand, counting down.
GTACAGTAGATAAAACTAGCCATCTCTGGGGATTTCTATTCTAGGGAAGCCATTAAGTACACTGAATAACCCTGTACTTACACAAGGCCTTTAGAGAAAACTTGCTGTACATTTGGAGGACAGGCCCTGTGAAGGCTATTGCCATTAAATTTAGCTTGTCACTGTATTGATTAAGATGAGATTATTTTTCCTGTTGATGTTGGTCCAATTTCTTATATTATAAAATCCTTTAGTACAGCACATAGAGTTTGATGCAGAAAGTGATTTTTTTTTCCTGCATCATTTCCATCCAGTTTATAAAAGGTAATGGTCTGTGGTTTTGTTATGCTTGAAAATAAATTGAACACAATCAGAAATAAGTGCATGTTTGAAAGTCTGCCTTAGCTGAGAGGGAGAATGGGAAGCTGACAACTGCTAACCTGAGGATAATAGGTTCACTTAGTCTATGGTTTCCTTTGTGGATATAGTGTCTCATGGAATCATTGTAGATAATATCAAACGCTAATTACCATTTGAGGAGATTTGGGGTAGATTTTCATCTCATGTATATTGATATAGTTCTACTGACTACAATATATTCATTTATATCAGTTGACTACCTGGCAGTATCTCTTTGAATTTGCTGTCACAGCCAACAATGTATTTTGGAGTGGTAAAAGGTGAGGGTGGAACTGATATTTAAGCAGTAAGTAAAGAGGAAAAAATACTTTAAATGTATGATGGCAATCTGTCCCTCCACCTCAGTAAAAGATTTGGCAGTTGCAGGACCCTGATTAGGAGTGCTGTGAGAAAAATACAGCTGTCCATTCCTGGCCTGCAGGTGTTGCAGTAGGTATTCTATTGTCAGATAGATAGTGCTTTGAATCAAAGTAATTATTTCTTGCAGGAAAAAAAAAAAGTGTTATCCAAGTTGTTTTAGTAGCAATTACCCATCTGTAACAAGCTGAGCACTTGGAGAATTCCATTATATCACTGAGTTTCTGACATTGTGGCCATTAGATTTTCCTTTTTTGATTCCACTTGATGTCAGCTGTCTTATATGCTGTCTGTCTAGTTAATTCCAGCTTCAAACGCCATGTGCTTTGAGTGCTTCAGCTTTTGAGACCACTAGGCAAGACACCTGGCCTTTGAGCACATTGTTTTAGTAGAGAAGTGAGAGAATCTGCTCCACTGCCCTAGTGGCAGTGAGGATTCGAAATGACAATGCCCAATCTGTCGTAGCCCAGAGGACAGAGCTTCAGCTCAGTAGGAGAGAGGAAGTTTTCATAGAAACCAAAATGATCTAAAACTGAATGAATGAGGGTTATCATACATGAAATATGTTCTACCTGGCAACTTCAGAAACAACAGCTTGGAAATCTAAAAGGCAACAGCATGTGGCAAATATGCCACTTATGTTCATTTCCAGGTAGAAGACTGTATGAGCAATTTATTTAGTCTCAAGCTTGCAGGCAGCCAACATCTAGCCATTTAGGTGCAGAAAGACCCACTGGACATTTACTGTCTGTTCTCCCACCCACTCTTGCAGTTCAGAGAGAAATGAATTGGAGGTGTGAGCAGTCACTCTCCCTAGGAGATCATGTGCCTCTCTTATTTGTCATAGCCATAAAACCCCACACACTGAACTGCAAATAAGGCACTTACTTTATTCCAAAAACACAATGTGAAGAGGGTCTCAAGGAGCCCCCATACATGGTTAAAGCCCAGAGGAGGCTGACAATAGGGATTGTGCCAGGGGACTGCATGGAACATGCCTGAGTTCCTAGTCTCCATGGGGATTGCCAAGACACACAAATGGTCTCAGAAGCAAATGACTTCAGCATTACAGCATGTGTGCTGCTTTGATTCACCTGTATTACTTGGCTGCCTGCTTTCCAAGTGTGTGTCGAGAGTCAATGCCCCTTCTGATGTTCAGACCCTGAAAAAATGGCATTGGTCAGTGGCAGGTGGGGAACTATACACGCTGCAGGAACATACGTTATTTCCTTTTTGCATTCTGGAATTCCTCTCTCATTTTTTTTTTCTAAGCCAAATTCTGGTCCCATTCTGTTTGCCACTGGATTTCATATGTTGGATAAGTTTACACAAAAAATTACACAGATGTTAATTAAGATGTAGTACAGATTTTGGTTTTGTGTGTTAGGGGGCATGAAATACTTGTTTTTCTGTTGCTTTCTATGATTCACTTCTAAAATACTATCGCTGCAGGAGGCAGCTGATCACATATTTAACAAATGTAAAATGATAATAATTCATTGACAAATAAATTGATGGGCAAAACATGTTCAGTGAATCATCCAGTCAGGAATGAGTGAAAACTAAAAAAACCCAATAAACAAAAAACCAAACCAAACCAACAAACAAAAAAACCCCCACACACAAAAAAACCCACAAAGACAAAAACAAAGGAAAAACAAAGTAAAAAATCCCAACCGATTAGTTAAGGAAAGGAACTCTAATTTGATCATCCAAGACTGGACAGACAAGCTGACCTAGAGGTGAAGAGAAGGGTAATCATTTGAGTAATTACGATATCACCTACCCACATCCCTCAAAAATTCTGTTAAATTAACCTCCTTTGCCATCTCAAACAGGCTGCTGTCTGGTCTCTTCAAGTTCAAATGACTTTATCTAAACTCCTTTACTAGGAATAGCATCATGGGCTGGACCAGACGAGTTAGATGACCTAGCTAACCTAAGGCACAAGGGTTAAACCAAGCACCTTGGCTTCTGCAGACTTATTTCAAAATGATTGTTAAAAAGCAACCTTATACCCTGTTAGATGTAGTACATCTAGTGTAAAAGCGGTGAGCAATGAGATCTCTTCTGAATCCAAGGTGCTGTCTCTGCCCTGTGGTATGCTGCAGCACAGAGATGCCCTGCTTAGTGGCTGCATCAGGATCTCTGCAAGGTGCATCAGTGGCTTGGCCAGGATGACTCCTTTAGGTTGCAAACAGAGCTTATATTTTTATTGCTTGTTTATTCTTATATGTGGATCTGTGAATGATTTATACATTTTTCATATGAGAAAATTGTTCGTTTTCAGAAGAAGACTCTGACTAGAAGTATTAGCATTGTCTAGAAAGCTGCAGAACAGGATGGCTCATCCCAGGAAGACCTCTAACCCTGGCTTCCTAGGGGAAAAGTTCAAAGACTGACCTAAGGGATTTTGAAGGGAAACCTCAAAAATGGGGAATTTAGATCTGAAAATAATGAAATATTTGCTGCAATGTACGTAATGGAAATGCAGCTTTTTCAACTAGTGGCTCTGGACTGCTGAGTAGCGGTGAGCTTATTGTGCTGTACTGAAATACATCCTACCTCAAAACATACCTAAATCTGGAGCACTGTTCAAATGGCAGTGGTTTGCTTACCTGCTGCTTTCTGACCTGCTTACATTTCTTTTTTCACTATCTAAAGATACATGACTTTGCTGTCAGAAGGGGCTAGAAAATAAAATTGGTGACTCCACCTGCTGCTCTCAGCTCCCTGATGTATCTTCCCTAGGATTTTCTCATTAACTTTTCGAAGTCTCTGCATTTGGTGGAATCACTGTAGGCGGTTCATAAATGATAGATGAAGTAAATAGCTCCATCCCACGACTGCATGGAGAACGAGAGAAAGAATCAGAGTGTGTCTGACAATCACTTGTACGTTAAGTGTTGAGTAATAGCAAGTAGAACGTTTTTGATAAAGCAAGAAAATCCACAGACTTTTACTTATTTCCTAAATCATTAGCTTTTCTGACAGCAAGACACTTCCACCATTTTGAAGCCCTGCTTTGAGTATACAGGCAGCCAACCTTTAGCCATTTAGTGCAGAAAGGCTCACTGGATATTTTCTCTTTGTGCATGCAGCTGCTCTTGCACCTGAATGAAATTAACTGGGGGTGTGAGTAGCCCCTGTGCCTAGAAGACCACATGCCTCTTGTCCTTGTTACAGCCATAAAAAGTAATGAAGGACTCAGTGAAAAGTAATGCAATGGTAGTGAAAGTCAAGAGGCAGGCTACATGTCATGGAATCATTTCTCTCTGTTTACCTTTATTAGGTGCATAGCCAGGACAGCTGACCAAAACTATCCAAAGGGATATTCCATACCATGGAATATCATGTTCAGTATATAAACTGTGAGGATTTGGTTGGGAGGGGCTGATTGCTGCTCAGGAAGGGGCTGCGTATTGGTCAGCGGGTGGTGAGCAGTTGTACTGTGCATCACTCGGTGGGGGTTTTTCGTTTGTTTTATTCCTCTCTCTCTATTTCCTTTATTAATATTAGTAGTGATAACATTATTAGTAATAGTATTATTAGTATTATATTTTACTTTATTTCAATTATTAATATGTTCTTATCTCAACTCATGCTTTTTTTACCCTTTTTCCAATTCTTTTCCCCATCCTAGTGGGGCTGGGTGGGAATAAGTGAGCAGCTGCATGGCACTTAGTTGCTGGCTGGGGTTAAACAATGACACAGGGTAGCCATATGATAGAAGAAAACCCCTGTATCTTTCCTGACATGTAATATGATAATTTCTATATTGCTTCAGATGTGTTTGATCTGTTATAAGACAAGAAGTTTGAAAAAAATAATAAATGCTATGGGGAAAAAAAAAATCTATGCCAAGAAAGCTTACTTTTCCTTTAGAAAATATTGTGAGCACCAGCTAAACTTATTAGCTTATGTAGCAGTAGCACGTGTTTTTTGATATGATAGTAGTGGATCAAACCCTAGTCCCAGGCCTGTTGTGTGATTTTTCATAAGGGTCTTTTTGTTACACTCTCAACAGCCTCAGCCTATGTTTGAGGCTCTGAACAGCCCCTACAGAAGTGTCCAGAAGCTTGATATTGCTCCACTTCTGATCCCTTTATACTTCAGAACCACACGTGCCTTGATACTTCATTCCATCAAAACCTCCAGACATGCCCACACTGTCATTTAAGATAAGTCTTGTATATTTTCCTGTTCTACCAGAGTCATAATGTTACAAATAACCTTCACCAAGGTAATCCACATTGTTCTTTGGGAGACACCTTCTGGGAATCCGTAAGCAGACTCCTAAGGGTCTTCTAAGTTTCTCTCCAGTTATGTGTAGAAGGATCACAGAGTGGTCTGGAAGGTATAAACAGGGGACTATAGAATTGTCAGTAAAGGATTTCTGAGCCAGGCCTACTTTTCTGGGAAGACTGTAAGCACTGAGGTATAAACTAAGAAATCAACAGGTTTAAGTTCATATCCAACAAGCTGGTACAGTTTTGTGATTGCATAGAATTGTTATCTAGGAGTGTCTACTGCAAATGTCCAGTTCTTTAGAGAAGTTTTACAGTCAATTCTTAAACTACTTGTCCAAACTGGAAAAATAACTGATTTGAAAGTCAGGAGATAGCATTTCCATTTTCCTTCAGTATCACCAGTGGGGTTGTAGGAACTGTGTTGCCACTGTTCACTCAAGTAGAAAAGCCACAGGTCTGGTTTGTGAAACATGCCAATATCCCAGAAAATCTTGCAGCTTTGGCCAGACTTCTGTGGATTTGGTCAGTGTCATCTTGTTCTTCAACAAGCTATTTTCAAAGTAAATTGGAAAACCGTATGAATACCAACATATAGAAAACTGTCAAATTGACCATCAAAATTCAGAGAAGGCAGATGCTGATAACATCTTAAAGATACATTTTCTCAATTCTTTTCTCACTACTCTTTTTCACACTACTTTCAAGGCTGCACTACACATGCATAGAGCTTAAATATGCTGTGATTACTGCATGCTTTTCTGAAACATTTGCGGTGAGACTAGATAAAAATGCCACCTTGAATCAGATCATGTGGTGCCATCCTACAGGTACAGCACACTCCAGTGTGACACAGAACAGCTCAGTGCACTTCTGCACTAGCTAAATATAGAAACAGAAATAACCCAGTATTTCACACAGTGTGCCAGTGGTAGGAAAGAAACTGCAGCATAGAGCTATTTTTATTAATCTCTTCTTTTTTTCAAAGTTTGGTTTTTTTTTCTGTTATGTCTCCTCATCCTTTTGTTTTAAGGGACATACCCCACCCAGTGAATTATTTACATGGAGATGGTAGAATGGACAGAAGAATAAATTGAATGCAGAAAAATGATCGATCAAGTCAAGAGTCCAGGTACAAGAAAAGCGGAAACCCCAAACTGAGGCAGTGTGGCTGGGTTGACTGTTGATACAAGAAATTAAATGGGACTCTGGAGTATACAAACACAAGTGCTTGAGATAGATAGGTTCCTATGACTTTTCCTACCACCATGGCAGGGATCTTCTTGATTATAATACATCACTGCTTTTGCAATACCTGGTCACCTGCTCAGTTGCTACAAGCCCTGAAGACCTCTCTAGAGAAGATAAATAAATTAATTCTCGAGAAGCCTTTTGTCTGATTTCATATTATATTGGTGGAAAAGTAAAGTGAATGAAAAGATATAGCAAAATGTAATTGAGGAATAGAATCAGAAATAACAAGGAAGAGGAAATTCAGATTTCAGAATAGAAGAAAGGGACACTGAGACCAGGAAAACTGAATATAATCAGGTTTACAGCTGAAGTAGTGGAATGGAAGAGACAGTATCTCTTTGAGTGAGGAGCTTTTTCTACAAGAGAAACTCTTCACTGCTGTGGGGTCTCAGTGCTGATTCTGTCCTGCTGAGTACTTTCCTAGGCTCTTCCTTGCTTTGGGTCATTAATTTTCATATTTCAGGAGTTCATGCATTCAGGTGTATTGTTCATCATGTCTTGGTCACCTGAACAAGAAGGTTTCTGCTGAAGTTGGCTATAGCTGCTGGAAATGAGAAAACCCCTGAAGTATAACCATGCCTTCAAGAGATACGAATGAAGATTTTCAGATGGTCTTGGACAGTCAGTCATCAATAGATTTTAGTCAAGAAATGAGTAAATAGTGTGATGTATTTGAGAAAATAATCAAAACAGATGAGTGGGATCTTTTGGGCAGCTCTTGAAGCAGCCTGCTGGCCTTTTCTTCAACAGAGTTACTTGCTTAAAAAAAGAAAAAGTGGATTGTTAATTTTAACTTGTAGTACATTTGTATGTGATAGGTTTAAAAAAAGGATTTAAAGAGTCTTGGGTGAAACTTCAGCTCACATGTGACAACAGAAACTATGAAAGAGTCAGAAGTACCCACAAGACATTATCTTTGTGAAGTGTTCACATTTCTTTCTTCCTCTGCTGCTTAGGAGTCATCAGAAGTTCACAGCACATAACGAAATCTTTCTTTCCTGACTAGTTGTGAAAGCTAGGGAGTGTTCTTTAACAATAAAATAATGAGACACCTTTACAAAATAAGACCTTTGAATTATTCTATTTGCCTGTAAGATATAAAAAATCATAAAGCATATAAATAAAACAATAGAAAATAATTTTAGTGTTTTTTCCTTCCTTCTGCTGTGCTGCTTCAATTCTATGTACAGAGATTGAAAAGTTTAATATGTTTGATGTTTGGACCATCAATAATCAGTACGCCAGTGAAACACAGAAGCTCATCAGCAGACTTTGCATCAGACAATAAAATCCATAATTTCCCTTAAATTCATTACAGTTGTGCTTATCATACCAGAAATGTGTCAGATAGGGATACTTCTTCATTCCTAAGAACAGCAGAATCTAAGGAAAATCCTTTGCTCTGCTTTAAGTAGAGGTTCAGAGCTCACTTGAAATGTCTGTACATAGGCAACCCCTTCAAATGGTTACGTAGAAGTAGGAGGAAATCAGTAAGACTCTTCCAAAAAGATGTTGAGCTCATTTTCCACCTTTTAAATGAACGTTCTTAATTCTAGTGTTTCTTATACATATTATTTAAATGAATGGCAAAGATTTCTTATAATGCATTATTAGTACTAAGTCAGCGAATTTTTCCTTCCAATCTGTACTGTTCTTTTTGGCTCAAATATCCTCAAACACATAGTGTAAAACAAATTGATTGTTTAGACACTTCTAATCCCTGACATAGTACAGATGAACTTGATCAATCTGTGTTTTAATTGAAATTGAAAATTAAATAGAAAAGCAATGGAAAATATTCTGTTCATCTGGCAACATATATAAACCAGTGCTATTTTAGCTATCACACATTAGCTGATCTATTATAAATGTCATAGAAGAGTGTATATTTGTACTTACCCACAGATATATATGATGTGTGCATCACTCTGATCTGGGATGTGAACCAGTGCAGAAATTCACTAAGATATGTGGAGCTTAAGAGAAGGAAAGGAGCTCATCAGAGCCTACATGTGATCAGTTACCATCATGTAAATTTGTATCAACTGTATGCATATATTAGATGTCAGCATTACATGTACACATGCCCAACTTGGAATCCTGGTATAGTACAGAATACAAACCCACAAACCTCTAAATGATTTACAGAATCAGATTCAATTGCAGCATCCTATTTCTGGCAGAATTAACTTGATCTTAAAAAAGCCTCAGGGCCTTGGTATGAGAGAAGCTGGTGTTTTATATTTTAAGCATAGACCTAGAATACTGATCACTTTTACATTATGGCAACTTACACCAGGAAATGAGAGATGGCATCAGACAATGTCTGTGTTGAAAGGTTGTCCAGGTGGAAAGCATGATCTCCTGTGGGACTTAGCAAGGAAGGAAGAGATGTCAACTAGTTAAGGTGAATCAAGGTAATAAGAACAGAACTGTACTAGAGCTGCAAAATTTGGACCTGGTCTTAGATTTCAAGCATTGATAGATTCTAAGCAAGTCTGTTCTGCACACTGCAGTGGCAGCAAAAGCAGACCCAGCTGCCTTCATGCAAGCACAGTGTAGGAATTTGGACCTTTCCAAGAGCTACCAAGCACTTATATACTGGAATAGGTAAGTTCTCCCCATCATATATGGACAAAGGCATCCCTAATGTGGCTAAAATGTCAGTTTCTCCCCAATGTGTAACAAGGGTAGATTTAGTCAGATGACTGGGGATGCACTTTGGTAATCAAGTAACTCAAAGTATGAGATCAGGGTCAGGACAGAAATCTGTCTCAGCTTCTGCACAGATATCTCTGTGAACAGCTGTAGATAGATATAGATGATATAGATTTAGATCTACTGTGAACAGTGAAATTTTTGAGCACTTATATTCTCCAGAGTCACAAGTGTAATTTCATGGAAATTGCATGTACACCTATTGCTTGAACCTTATTTTAGAAATCACCGTACTTACTTGTATTTGCATTAGCAGCCTGGAAATTATCCTGCTTAACTATTTCAAAATGTAGGACTTCAGGCAGGTAATATAATGCCTATGTTTATTGTGTGGAACAGAGCAGCTACAAGCTAGGACATGTGGCACAGGACTGTCAAATTATTGTTTGGGAAAGAGCAATTTTGCTTACAGTTAACAACCTCCATTTCCTCAGTCACATCTCCAGCAGTTTATGTCCTTATTTGGAGACATATAGCCAGCTCAAGTGGTGTAATATATGCTCTGAGAACTTTGCAATAAATTGTTGAGTCCTAATGGGAGCTACCTGAGAAATTTTAATCTTAATCACTAACTGTAATGGCTTGGTGGCTTATGCTTTGAGGTTAATGTAACTGCCATATCCAACCACTGGTTCTGTTCTTCCAGACATTATGAGTCCCTTGCACAATATATGAAGGTCTTCTCCACCTTGGCATCATGCCATCTATTACAGCTGTACTCAGTTTATAAAGCAGTGCTGTAGGTTGCTTAAATGTTTTTTTATATACATCCATGTCACAGTTTAAAAGTAAAACCTCTAGTTATTTAGCTCACAGTGTAACATTTTCAGGTCAGAAAATAGGGTTGAATGGGTCCATGCAGTAGAAAGTTTGTATGGAGAGAACAGCATCTCCCATAAAGCACAGAATTTATGGCAACCAGCCCTGACTGCATGCATCCTCCACCATGGGAATTTATGTGGATGTGAGAGCTGTCCTTCTCTTAGATTGTGTCTTCATGCTCATTTAAGCACAGCAGCTCACATTGACTAAAGCGGGTCAGAATGAGCCATCTTTCTTTTGAAGTGCAATTTGCTTTTGTAAACTGCTTGGTTATCTTCACGCCGTGTTTTTCTCAGCTGGGCCAGACTCAGCCTTTGAAGCCTTTTCCCATACAGGCGGAGCAGTGGAGCTGTCCCACTTAGTACATTCCTCTTGCTGGCCGCAGCCTGGGAGCTTTTCTTAGTTTCCCCTGTCCCAGGGCAAGCTTGCTCCGAGGACTTCTTCTCCCCTGGGGCCTGACTGTGCCTTCACATTTTCTAAAGCCAACCATTCGCCAGGGGAGGTTATGATACATCATTGTAGGTTTTTATTTCCCATTATTCTCTGGGGTCTGAAGTACATCAGCAAGAGTACAAAGTTGACCAACTTGATTTGAAAAATATCCTATGCAGTGTTGCTTGGACCACAGATTTCTTGCGCATTGATGATTCATGGAAGAAGACCATGATGTTTCATCATGTTAGGTCTATTTATGACTACCATACTCTGGCGTGTCCTTTGCTCAGGGTTTGTAGCAGATGTTTTAATGGTTTGTCAGAGAGTAAGGACCATGATCTGAATAATATTATTTTCTATAGTAATTGCATCTTACTAGAAGAAGAGTCGTTGAAGATCCTCTATTTTGGCCTATAATTTTCTTTCTGTGGTTATCATTTTATCTACTCTTGTTACTATGGATTTTTTTTGGACTCGCAGGAAGGATAGACCTACACATTTCTTTGACAAAGCATTTTTAAATGTTCCATTGCTGCATCTTTCATTCATTTCTAGCAACTGAAGTTGATAAAAACCAGCACTACCAAATATTTATGTGACATACAGAATACTAATGACTGACCCCTTAATACCTGCTAATAGCAAACTATCACTGAAAGTCAACCAATTTGATGATGAGAAAAGTATCTCTATCTGCATGAAGAGAAAGAAGAAAAATGCAAAAATTAAAAGCAAGAAATTAATCTGGTACTGCGTACAAACATATGTAAGGACTTAATTGAACTATCATTTGAGCAGAGCAAGTAACATGAAGCAACTAACCTATTTAAATTTAACCTTTTTCATTTCATAATTCGGTCATAGGCTGCTTAAATGTATACTTGAAATAGTATATTATTCACAAAATATTTTGGTGAATAATTCTAGCCAACTCTTGTAAAACACTGAAAATAAATGTACACATATTTGAAATGTCAGCCATCTTTTGACTTCAGTCAGGGAAGGGATTTAATAGGCAACTCTTTATAAATAGCTGAAAGTAAAGGTCTGTTGTGATTTCCATCTTCCTTTCCTATTCTGCTCCATAAGCAGGAGTAGCACGATGAATTGGCTTAACTGTAGTGATTCCAGTTTTGAGTTTCAAAAATTTCCAGATGCCCAAAACATAGCAATATGTATCTTACACTGCTGACCTATTTTGAACTCTAAAATGTAGCTCAAGCTGCCATGTAGGCACCTCCTCAGCTCAGCTGGGAGAGGTAAGCTCCTAGCAAGGGTGATTCTAGATGATCCCGAGGAAAGTGGGATGAGCCCACCGTAAGAGCTCTTCAGTATACAGGGAATGCAGGAAGGAGTAGACATCTACATTTTATGCAGCGCCATTTAGATGGGAGGATTCTTGTGTGCTGTATATAATAATGGGTTGATCTTGTGTCATTTCCATAACCCAGAGAGCTTTCGTTAGCAGGTCTACTAACAAAATGTGCCACGTGAGTACTGGGGTGTACCTATCACACATATAGGAGGCAAAAGTGTGCCTTGGCTTCTGGTCTGGAAAACTCTAAGCACTGAGTTATGAAGATAGAGGAAGGGAGACACAAATACTGTGCACAGTGGCACAAGTATCCATGTATCACTGAGCTTTTGGAGCCCATCAGTCTTGCTGAGCAAGCTTAAGAGAAGTCAGTGGTACATAATCAGAACATGAAGTCAAACCAGCATTTGACTCACTGTTCAGTTTCTCCACAAGTACTGAAGGCTTAGACATCAAAACGGTTCAGCGGGAGTGTTACATGGTGAATTTATTCCTGGATTTGTGAAGGCCAAAGAGATTTTAGGGAAAAGTTGAAACGTTTTTCTAACAGGAGATGACAGACAGGACTGTGATATGATTTTCATGCAACACTTTAAGTTTTCCAGGCTGCCAAGGAAGCTTTCTCAGTCTGAACCAGTCTGATCATGCTGATCATGTCTCTATCTACTAGGAGTATCTAAAGCAATTTTTCTGAGAAATCCTTGAAAAATCTTTAAAATGACCTTAAGTTACAAGTTAACCTATGTATTCTAATCAAAGGTCACAAAACCTTTCAAATGTATTGTCTATAATGGAAATTCGGTGGCTAAATCTCTCTGCTGTGTTGTGAAAATATACCCTTATCAATACTCTAACTATTTCTCTGCTTCCAACTGCAGATGAGTGACCTTAGGATCAGAACATTTTTAACCCAAGTATTTATTGAATTAGCAACAAGGGAAAATATTATATGGTTCTCAGTGTTCATTTTACAAGGTTTGCCATCATCATGATGGTCCAGTCGGGCAAAGGAAAACGATTTCTATTGCACAGGCAATAGGAATTTTACAGCATGATTAAAGTGTTTATGTACTTTACAATTCTAGAAGGAGTTTGAGGTTAGCATTAATATATATTTGTAGTACCAAGACATGCTGAGAATTTTTAGTTCATTTTTATTAAGGAGACACTTTCAAATTTAAATTCGTAGTAGCTTGGCTTGGTTTGAGTGTGCCCCCATTCCCTCCTCCCGAATACATGTGCTGGTTCTGAGCCATAAAAAGTGTATAGTGCCTTGAAATGCCTTATCAGCAGGCATATCTGTGTGCCTAGAGATTTCAACAGTGGTCTTTCTAGTAATTATATGAAGAACGTATCTAGGATGTTAGATAGGAGATTGTTTACTGATGCTCTGCAGTGTATTCTCCATATCATCCTCCATGGATATCTCGTCCACCAATGGAGAGGAACTGCTACTTGTCCTGTGAAACTGCTGTCTCAGCTACCCCAAATATTATTTTACAGGGAATTTGATAATTCATTCTTCATAACAGTGTTCCTGCAAATACATTCTTCTGCCTTAGGTTAACTTCATCAGGAAGAATGAGGTAAAGATCTCTTTTGAAAGACACCACAATTTCTTGGGACACTGATGAATCAAATAGATCATCAAATATAATGAACATTATTTTCCTAAATCATTATTTGCACTTTTTCATTTCCTGGTTATTTCCTAGAAAAAATATTGCTGTTAACTCTCTAGAAAAAATGCTAATGCTAGACATTAACATTTTTTCCACATAACAGATTTTAAATTCATCATTTGGGTTACATATCACCAAGCATACAAGTTTCCTGAAATTCAAATGGAACTGTGACTCATTTCCCCTGTTCATAAATCCAAATGAACCAACTGCATCAGACTGAAGTGTTTCATGATGTTTGCTTACACTTGCTCAAAACTACTCCATAACCTTCAGTTTCAAATGTCCTCAATGTGGGAATGAGCAGATTACATCAAGCAGTGTAAAAACTGACTGAAATGTTTGTGTTTACTCGGTAGCTAAATGCATCTCTGTATCCTTTTTGAAACACTTGTACAGTTATTCACTATTTTTCATCATTATTTGACCCTGTTTGTCTTAACACTTGACTGGGAGCAGATGTGGAAAAAAAAAAATTATTTTTGCAAAAGTTATAGACTATCATGATTAAAAAATCCCACTAGGATTTTCTGTCTTAATTTTATTGTCATCAGTAATTACAGCTGCGCATCTGAGGTTTTATTTAAGTTTGCAGATCTCTCTATCTTTACCAGTCATGAGTCTAGCCTTTTCCTGGTGTTCTCTGCACCCTCTGGAATTAACATACCCTTTTTTCCAGGTGTCACAAATCTGACATTGCTCTTCAGACTTTGCACATGCCCTCTCTTTTACTTTTGTCATTCACGAGCAGCCCTTTGTGCTCATTTCCTTCCTTCTGCTGTCCCACTTCAGCACCCTCACCAGCCTTCCTCATCTGAGAATCTCTCTTGTGAAAAGCTAGTGGGGGCTGGCAATACTGAGATGAAAGACAAAATTATTTTCAACTCATAAGCTCTGGTCATAACCCATAATAAGATTCTTTATTATATGTCACCCTGACCCATATAATTTCCAATAGAAATCATATAAGAACTGCTTATCTAACACATTATTTAAGAAAAATAAAACCAGGGAATTTAGCCTTTGAAAAAACAGTCACAGAACTAAAAGAGTGAGACTTCTGGGGGGAAAGCTTATTGCTAACGATTAAACCTATATGTCAGCAGTAGATACCAGTACTGTAATTAGAGATTATATTAATAACAGCATTAAGTTATTTAAGTCACAGAGACCTTTCAAGAAATTACTAGTAAACTAAAAAGTAGACCAAGGATCATCTTATTTAATTGTCAGTGTTTTATTCACAGACAGTTTCTCGAGCATCTCAGGAAGAAAGAAATATAATATAGTCCTGAGAACTCTGCTGTGTACTTAAGGTATTGGTTGCATGCTGTAGATAAGACAGAAAAAATCCAGACCTGTGTGAGCAGGAAATATGTCCCCGTTGACAACTAGCAGCTTAAACAACATGTAGAGTTAACTCTCCTCTTAATATGCTATGTTCTTCAAATTTGGATACCTATCCCTGGATCTGGCTGCCTTTATATGGAACCTGAATTAACAGGATCAGCAGTCAAGTACAAGAGAGTAGCTGCCATCTCCTCCCACTTCGAACCTTTAGGTGCTCCAGCCTCTGGAGAAAGCAAACTCATACAAAACCAGAGTGTACTCTCAAGGAGACTGGAATCTTTTCAGAGAAATCTGGGCATAAGCAGGAGCGCACATTTCTAGTGTTTTCACCTGCTCTGACGAAGGTAGGACTTTCCACTTCATAACAATGTGGACAGCTAACAGAGAATCATTTCCTCAGCAACTTACACCTTGTAAGTATGAGGGACCAGGGGAAAAAAGACTGTTTCAGGAACTCTGCAGTATTTCACCTGGAAGATATGCAACAATTGATTAAAGATATTTCCTCCCTGTACATCTTTCCTCAAGACATGATTTACATGCAGAATTCTATGTTGAGAGTATAAGTTTCTATTAGATGCAATTGTGCATCCTTAAGAAGACACACCCTCCCCAACACACACACACATAACTAGTTCTATTAAATTCAGTAGGGTTTCTCACTGAGGTCAGCAGAAAAGAGTTAGCCCATAAATTAATTGCAAGAAAGAAGAAAGCAAATTATAATTCAACAATGCAGTATAGAACATATTGCTTTATATAGAAATAGTTGGATTATAGCTGTCTGAGACTAATTGGTTCATTCCATTCACAATGATTTATTTATTAATGTTGCTGATTTGCACACATACACAGCACAGAAAAGTTTTATATATAAAATTGATAAACACATTTAATTTATTGATTTGCAAATGACAAATTTATTTGGTCTAAAAAGTTTATTGCTTCATAAGAATGAAATATTGATTTTTGTGTGTAATATAAATTTCAGATGTGCACTTAAGTAGAGGCAGCAGAGCTGCTTACACTGCTTGGTGGAAGTCTATCAAGCTTTTGAACCTTGTTTTTATTTTGAGGTGTTTATAGCTAGGTCATAAAAAATGAGTTTGGGCTGAGTCTTCTTTTTAAGACAGTCGTGTATCTACTGTTTGACATCTCAGCCAGGAGCACTTTTAAGCACATTCACAGAACAGACTGGTCATAGTTAGGCAGTAGGTGTTTAGAATAAATAGCCATTACTGTAACTGTAGATTTATTTTGGTCTATAATTTCTGCAACTGGCTATTCCCTTCTTCTTTGTTTTTTATTAAAACATAATGTGTTTATTGAAGTATAATAAAATGTATTTTAGAAGTGCTGCCTGCTTTATAGACATGCAAAGTGTTGACTTGAGGCTTGATGGTTCTGAAGACAGTGAGAGTATTTCCATGACTTGAAACGTTAATGAGTTAATTCCCTTTAGCGCTGGGGCAGAGAAACATTCAAGCATATCACAATAGTGTATCCCAAAAGTCTCTCCATCTGGTGATAAGAGACATTTCAAGTCTGGCAAAACATTTGTTTTTCATTCTCATTGAAGTAACAGTCCTAAATGTAGGTTTGGCCTGAACACATAAATTGTGGTATAGCAAAAAAGTAAAAAAAAAATAAAATAAAAAAAATCAATCAGCTTAGGCTCAACTGTTAAACAGATCCAGGATTCAAGATTTAAGAAAGGGTAATTAGAAGCTGGCTTTACCAGGAATAGGGAGGTGTGGACAATTTCATATCTTCACATGTGACATCCTAGTTGAAACAATATCACATCGTTTTTTCAACTGCAAACAGGTGAGATCTGATCACAATTGGAAGCCCACTATAGTTAACAGTTAATAGTATTGCTATTAATTCTCAGGGGATTTCCTTCAGACACACCACACTTTTTATTTGAGTCTGTCCAATTTTGAATTTTGTCTTATTATGAAACAACTTGATGAAGAAACACAATTGAATGGAATTAGATAGATACACAGTGTCATTTATGTCTCTGTTGATTTGCTGTGATTTCAAGATTTTATAAAATGCCTGAGCCATGAGATATCACTGCGGGGTAGATTACTTTGGTTCCAGAGATTGGCTGAGGTATTTCCAGTTATGCAGGTAGACCCAAGAGAGTATGACCTCAGTCATACCACACCTCAAAATACAGAGTTTTACCTATTACATGCACCCATGCAGACACTTGTTTTTGACATTTCTTCAGTCTTTGTGCTTATCTGAACACATGAAACTTCTGAAACTGTCTACCGATGCTTATAACTAGCTTTGTAGTTACTATTAGTATAGCATCTGGGACTGCCTGGAACCTCCAAAGCTGAGTACCTGCCAAAAGCCTAGTGCCAGAAAGCTTACAATATAAATGAAAGATATCAAAGAATACAATAAACAAACTGGAAAAATACAAAGTGAAAGGGAAAACACAGGATGAAGAGAAACTTATAATGACTAAGGTAAGTGCTAAAGAATAGTTAAAAAGTGAATAAATAATACATTTGTGAATCCTACTGCTAGCTTCTTTACCAAAGGACATTCTACACAAACATTAGGAATTGTAACTCAGAGACATTATTGAGGGAATATGACAAGTAAGTTATAATTATAATTCTGAACTGACTAGTGCAGAAAAATATCCAGGAGGATGTTGATACATTCAAAGTACTTGCAAAAACCACATAGATAGTATAATTTTTTTAAGGAATATTTATTTTCAGTTCCATTTTAACAACCCACTTTTTAACACATACTAAAATCTTTAGGAAACATTCTAAGAAATTTCAGGATTATAGCCACAGGGATGAATTAAATGCATCTCAGTTCTGCAGATTAAAATACAGAATATCTCTGCATCATTCTGCATTTTATTATGTTAATGTCTTTTGGTACGCTTTACGTTAAAAATACATGACTGACACTTTTTATACCAGTAAGCCTTTTTATTGAAAAAAAAAATTATTGCAATAAACTACATTCCCAGGAATTCCTTGAATAACCTAAAAAAAAGCCGTGTCGCATGTACAATAGTGCAATTCACTTAGCTACTGTATAATATAAAACACTTTATACAGAGAATACAAAACAAAATTACTAGTTTACATATTATACTAGCCAGAGTATTATCCAGTTTAAAATATAAACTTAACACTTTTTAAATCAATCTGGTCAAGTGGTATTTTTATGCAAATATGCACAACAAATATACATGTTAAATGGATTCCAGAAATGCCTCAGTTAAAAAGAAAATTAAAAATTATTATTGTATAGCTCAGGAAATTTTTATTATTGGAATTTTACAGTGTGGGTGACCTGTTTTTTTGATTACGTATCAAGAATATACAATCAAGCTAAAATAGGTTATTAACTTGGCGTGTATATATCACTGCCACCAGGATACTGTAACTCTTTGAAAAATTAGTCTAAATAAAATCAAAATTGTAGCACGGCTCCACACATCAGGCTCAATTATGCTTTTAGTAAAAATAATAATGCATATTTGAAGTACTGATGAAAAACAAATATGGCAGCAGTTAGAGCAAATGCATCATCTCAGCTGTGCTGATAACTTTACTACATTTCTCTATGAAAATCTTGTGTACTCAGGATGATATTGGACATCCTCTTTGTTGGCTGTCAATGACTACTTGTCTTGCTATTGTGCTGTTTCTGTTCCTTCTTAATCCATTTTTTTTTTACATTAATACTTCTTAGAATCCTAATTTCCATTGTTCCAAGAATCAAATTTAATCTTTATTGTCTATTCAGTTGCCTTACTAGATCATCCTTGTTGGTATATACATGATGAATGGACAACCTACGATTTGGTTCCTTCCTCGAATCCCGTTGTGTTGTGCATACATTAAGGGAAACATATATAAATATATTCCATAAAATATCTACATAGCAGGATATTGTTAAGTTTCAGCTGGTCAGGTTTCTTGCTATAGGGATTGCCTATAAGAAGCAGGGATGGAAAATGTGTGTGTATACATTAAAGATGAGATCAGACTGTCATTTCTTCTGTTCCATTTTTTATCTCGGTGTTATTTGCGTAGGATTCAAACGAACTCATACATACAAGAAGAACAGCTTTTTTTCTTTTGTCTTGAATAGGGATGGAACTAGGCCCATCAATTTAAAAGTTTGTAGGGCTGGGAACATATCTCTTAGGCTGGTATTAGCCCTGAACTGGTGTTGATGGTTGTGCAGCTTAGTCAGCCTCTTCTAGGGGACAGGTTGACCTGCTCCTTTAAAATGTCCAATTCAGAGTGTTTCTACAGAATTATAACTAACGTTTCCAAGTGATTCACTGAGTGAGTGAACTCTATCTGAGCAAGCAAGTACTAATTTTCAAAGGTGTTAAGTCATATTCAGTGAAATATATTTGATTCTCAGAAAACAAAGTTTCAGAATTATAGAAAGATGTAAATGCAGATTTAATTTGGGGAAGATATTCAGCCAAAAATGAAAGGAAGAGTTTTAAAGCTGTGTAAATATTTAACATCTTTCCCAAAGAAAATTCTGGTCTGACAAAAATTATTGTCCTGAAGCAATAATTTCAATTAAAGAAGTTCCCTACAGTTTAAATGAGGAAATTATTTATATAAGTATATGAGAAATTAATAATTAATTTTATGAAAAAATAAAGGTAAGTCACTCCAAAATGGCATGAATACATTTTATTAGCAAAATTAATAAATCAGCTGGGAATCCAACCAAAAGATATTTGATGGTGCTGGTTTCACCAGCTTTTTTTAATACAAAAATATTTTGCTTCTGGTCAGTCTCCAAATTTTTTTCCTGACAGCTTTCGTTTGATGGCTAAAATGTTAAGTATCCAAAGAGACATTAACTTTCCAAACACAAAACAAGCAGTCACAACTTCTAAAGCCACTTGAGAAGTCTGGCACAATACCAGTTTCTGCTGAAGCAGCTGCTTTTAGAAATTAAAAAACTCAATTTTATTGCAACAGATCAATCTAATTTGATTAAAACTAAGTTAGAAAACTGGTCCTAAGTTGCATTTTTAATACTCAACTTGGCTGCAGTTAGATTTTCTGTTTCTTTGTATAGCTAAATACAATGGAATAAAATCCTCCAAAAGTTTTTTAATGTGTTTTATTTCAATTCTGAAAGATACATTATTAATTGTGCACTACATTATTGCAAATGGAATGATTTCAAATGTTTCTAATCCAAACAAACAGGTACTGTCTGTCAGACACTTCACTGTCCAATCATATTGAGAAGCATGCCTGCAGTCTAACCACAATTATAAACTTAATTTCATGCTAAATATCCCATGTTGAGTTAGAAACATTATAAAAATAGTCAAAATGTGCCATTCAAAGAGATGCTGAAGCCCTGACCTATTTCCGAATACACAGTTATTACTAGCACTTTCAAACACGCGTTACCCTGAAGGTTGGATACATGCATTCAAACATTGCAGAATCAGAACTTCAGTTTGTGTGTTAAGAGTTTGGGAAGCCATGCGATTATCTCGACATATTTGTTTAGATTCAATATACGTTGAAATGCTGAGAACTGTGACATGGTTTTCTATGAGACTTGACCTTGAGAGCCAGTTTCTGCTCAGAATTTTCTTCTGCATTTTTATGAATATCAACATGATTTTATAGGACCAGCCAATTGTTTATATTGTTTGTGAAAGGGATGAAACATATTTACACATTTTTTTGGCAAGACTCTCCTACACATCAGAGCTCTGTTTGGTAGGAAAGAAGTGTTGCAGGCTTGGCCAAGGACATCTGAAGTTCAAAGCCAGGCCTAGCTGCTTGGCAACTCTGGGCTGCTGCAGCCTACCCCTGACAATACCCTATGCTACAGCCAAAGCCATGCAATGCTAAGGAACTTGGCTTCATCCTCTTCTTTCCCTTGCCTTCTTGGATGCTTTGCTCAGTGAGAAAAGCAGCTGCCTGCTTGTGCCATCAGAGTGCCCTACGCTAAGGGAACTTTTCTGTTATATACCTGTGGCCAGACCACAGCCCCTTTACACTGTCCAAGCAACATATCCCAGGGATAAAATCACTAAAGTACCTTTGAGATACTGTTGTGACCCTCTTCTTCCAGTGCTAACAAGGCACACCTGATTCAGAGGCTCCCCAACTTTTCGGGCCCAGGAGACAGAGCCAGGGACTTCTGGTCCCAGATACCTTCTTTTTTGCTCAGTTTAAAATAACTTAACTAAACCAAGTACTTATGCACTTACGTATACACACTCAGAAAAGCAAACATTTGAGGTGTGTCAAGATTATTCTACCTTAAACTGGGCTACTTTAAATCACTCATTGGTGTTGATATTCTTGGTCCTGTTGTGTCTGGGTGCTGCAGTCCCATTCCTACTCAAAGTCACAGACTTCACATCTCTCTCCAAACCTTCTGTAGAATGACACTAGCTGGACCCTGTCCTCCTATCATAAAAGGCTTTAAACCAGCTTTTTCTCAGTGATACAAGAACAAAATCAACATTCATATGCTGTCAGCCAGAATGTGGACTTGTGCTCTCAGCAAAACAATACATTTTCCCTCAAATGTGACTGAAGAATTCATTTTATTTTGGGTTTGGAGCCATGTTGTGATCATAACTGTAATCAGTTGGGCTAGTTTAAATAGCTAGAAAAGCTGAAAACTTCTTTTATTGTAGGTAACTGTTGGGTCTGGCTAGAGCATGAATAGTGATGGGGCTCTTGCCCTTGACATAATGGCTGGACTAAGGGATTTGGATGTATAACAGGTGTGGTTGCATTCAGATGTGGTGTAAATAAGGCTGGGATATATGCAGCGTGTGACAGTGTTGGAAAGGTCAGTGAGGAAGGGTGGAGGGGGGTGGTGGAGACCAAGTGCAATGGATGTCCTGTCAGCAAAGCAGGGTGGGTGGGAATGAGGGCTGGTGCTAACGGGGAAAGCGATATGGGAGTGAAATGTGCCTGAGAGAAGGGATGAAGGTGTGCCAGAGAGAGATGGCCACTGTGTGGATGCATAGATGCTGAGACAGCAAAGCGTTGCAGCAGTGTGTGGTGGATGGTGGTGACAGTGGCATGCTGCTGAACAGGGAGGGCAGGAACTGCTGGTGTTGCAGAGAAGGCAGCTGGTCCTGGGGCAGGCAAAACTTTCAGGTGTTTTGCTAGAAGCTGTTTCTGCATATGCTGCTGGGCTTGCAGCTGCAGTAACCTGTATTTGTCAACTTCCTCTGGTGAAAAGGTGATCGGCTGCTGCATTAAAGGAGGGGAGGTGGATTTACTGTACACTTCAAGGTCTTTTACTGTGTCATCATACTTCTGCATAGCATTGTCACAATGAGAGTCTGAACCGCCTTCTGCCTGGTTTGAGTCCATGTTTACATCATGTAGTTCTTTGGTCTCTGTTGAATTAGCAACAACAGAGTATCTATTAGAGGGAAAAGCACCAGGGAAATCATTTGGTACTGGGTCACAGCATTGTATAAAGGGTTGCGCTTCAGTAATGAAGAGATTGGATTGTTCCTTTATTGCTGTGTTCCTTTTTATGCTTGAGCTCTTATAGCCTGTTCCTATTTGAATGATGTCTTTAAAAAGACAATGATCATAATCAGTGCCTGTTGAAAGAGCAACATTAGTTATCTCTGACCCTTCAAAATTGTTTTTCTTCACACTGGTTTCCAATGAACTGATTTCATTATGCCCCATGACATTTTCACCTACGCTTAGCAGTTTCTCCGGCAAAGGTAACATTGCAATGTCATCTACTGATGATGAAAACTGAAGAGCAAAGTGACTTCGTGAGTGATCCTTTAATTCTACCCCACATGTGTTTGAAAATCTTTCTGAGTCATGCATTTGTTCCTGGGTTTTCTTGGACTGCACTCTTTCTAAAAGCAACTTGGCTGTCTGTGACTTTCTTTTTCCACATATGTCTTTTGCCAGGATTTCAGAAGAGCAGGTGGCAAAGTTTTTTGGCTGACTATTCTCATTCAGAGATTCGTAATGTGCAGTTTCAGCTTTTCCAAGTTCAGCGTTAGAACCTCCTTCTGTGTCCTCTTTTGTTTTGTTGTCACAGTTGTCAGTCTCTTTAGGGAAGGATCCTGAACTGCTGCCTCTTAATATTCTGCTACTAGATGATCTTTCACTGCTTCTGGAATCTCTGGTGGAAAAACTTTTGGAGCTATGGTAGCTTATACCTCTACTGTGCACTTTGCCAAAATGCCGGTGTCTACATCTGCTGTGTTTAGATCTGTCTCTGTGTTGCAAAACTTTATGTCTTGAACATTTTTGATGCTTAATTGTACCCCTCTGTGTACAGTTTCTAGTTCTGTGACTTCTACTACAACAAAGATAATCCTTGTCTGTATCATCAGAAGTGAAAATACACTTGTGCTTTCTGTGTTTACATTTGTGCCTTTCAGCTGTCTTGCTTTTTCTTTTACAACAAAAAAGTGAATTATTTCTGATGTGACTGTTTGATGAGGGATTCCTGTAGCTCATGCAGCTACTCGTACTGCTAACTGAAGTGTCAGTATAGCTGGAATGTTTGTCGGAGGAGGACTTTGGAGGAGATAGGAATCTCCAGCATCTTGTATAAGCTTCACATCCTTCAGTTTCTGAATACCTGCTGTTTGAACTGGATTTATAACTAAGGAAACTTCCACTAGAGTCTTTTCCACTGTCACTTATGTCACTGCTACAGCTGGCCACATCTTGACTGGATCTGCAGCCATTTTGGCTTTCACATTTTGCTTCAGAATAAATTAAATGACGTTTTGCAGCTTTAGACTTTTTAATCCTAGACATAAGAGCAGAAAAAGAAATGCTTTCATTTCTAATGCTATGGTTTTTTCTTTCACAGCAATGAAAATGATACTTTAAAGGTCTCCTCAGTGGTGTTGTATGAAGACTTTTTTCTGTCACATACTCCTTTTGTGAGACATCAAGGTAAGCAGGCACTTTGGGTATATTTTCATTCGAATAATCTGCAGTGCATTTTTGACCATTTTCATCCATTTCTTTCCCTATGTCTGACTCAGCTTTTTGCTTGGCCTTTCTTGAGTTTAGGGAACCTTTCATCTTCTTTGGTTTCAACAACTGATTATCTTGTTCATTTGACATTTGCGTGTGTTTTATTAAACCTGAGGCTTCATTTTCATCTGCAGTCTTATTTATAGAGTGCTCTTTACAGCTTGCTTTGTTTGTTTCATGCTGTTTACCATCTCTGTGATTTAAAGAGAGTCTGAAATCAAAATACAATGGATTACAGCCATATGAAATACAGGGCTCAGTTTTTGTAAACAAAAGTAATTCTGTGGGCCACTGCAGAGCAGTGGTGCCATCTTTGCTCACTACATGGAGGAAAGGCAATGCCTGGGGCTTAACCTCTTTCGCCATGGTCTCCTTTGGAAGTGTTTCCATATTCCCATTTGTGGTTTCTGACCTTTCCAAAGATCTTTCTCTTTTTACCACTCCAGGACTGTCATTAACGTTGCTTGTGCATGCCAGCTCAGGTGCTGGCTGTTGTGGGAGCTCAGGTAACTGGTCAGGCAGGTGGGCATTGCTGTGCTTGTAGGTGTTTGCCTGTGTACAAAAATTGCTAGCTTGGCATGAAGGTGAAATGAAAGTTTCTAACAATTGCTCAGATTCATTCAATTTGCTTTCTTGCTCTATCTCTCTAAGTGAACCAGAAAACTCCAAATATGAAAGCTGTATTTTACTTTTGGAAAATGAAGAATGAGCACTGACCTTTTCTTCTAATTCTCTATCACTAGTTTCATCATTTTCCTTTAACATTTTAAGTTTTGCAGCTACATGACTTGATGTACTGTTATCCAAATCCATTTGGTCTTGTGTAATAGGTGACCCTATATCCAAGCTTGCTTTCACATCCTCCTCTGAAAACGTGCCAGAAAGGCAGCTCTCAAGAGCTTGCTTTGTTTTATGGTTGAGGGATTCACTACAATCATTTCCTTCTTCAGAGTTCTCACTGAAGACTGATGCTGAGGACTCAAGCTTCAAAGGGACTTTTTTCGAGAATGAGAAGGACACTCCTGCCCTTTGGGAAGTGTTGGTGCTGTCTGGGAACATTTGAGGGACTTGATTCCCAAGTGTGTGCCGTCTTTCAGGAGGTGACTGGTGCCTGTTTATGACAAGCTGCTGTTTCTCTATTACGCTGCTGGAGAAACCATGTCCTTCACTCATGGTTGTTCTTTGAGAACGGGCTGTGAACTTGCTGCCCTTGCACAGGAAAACGCTATCTGGTGATTGTTGCTTTTCCATGACTAATCGGGGGGCTTTAAGCAATGATCCACTCCCAGTGATGCTGTAAGAGAATAAATAAATAATAAAGAAAGCTTTATTAATTAACCAAGTTAGGACAGAACTCACATTTGCCGTTACCTGTCTGGTAGAGAAGTGTGTCGTTTGCGCTGTTTCAGGGAAAACTAAGATTCTAAAGTTTCTAAAGGGTAAATGTGCAGTCTAGACCCAAGCTTGGGCTTTTATATGGGCAACACAGTTTTTCATACTGGAAATTATATGATTTGAAGTCAGCACATGCATAATCTTTTTGAGAATTATGCCCATGTACATGCAGAATAAACGATATTGTCTTCATTGTGAATTTATATCAAGGAGAATCTTGTGTAAGTCTTGATTTTCTGAGAGGCCACTGCAAAGGAAATAGGGCTTTGTTCAAAATGAGACTTTTCTACCTGCATCTGCAGAGTCAAACAGTTAAACATTCTTCTTGCTTGGGAGGTGGGGTATGTATGACCTTTTAAAGAGTAGATTTTTATTTTATCTTTATGTTATTCCAAAATAAATGGTTTTGTGAAATATTCAGAGAGATAGTATGCTAAAACTGTTACCAAACATTGGTGGAAAAAGGACACGAGGTGGATTTCCATCAATATTAATGACAACTTCAGTGCTTTCATTATCAATCACTATTTAACTTACTCTGCCATATTTTCTCTTTCTTTATTCTACTTCCATCAATTACAGTTTTCCTCTTCCCCAGACTCTCAGATTTTAAATCTATGGTTTTGTTTTCTTGTACTTTTTTAAAAAAAAAAATCAACCTGAGAAGGCCTTAACAAACATAGTAAACCATTGATTTCTTGCAACAGATAATTAACTGAGATTGGAATGACTGCTGCCATTTTACATTAGAGGTAAGACATATACAGCTACCATACAAATGTTATTCCAAGTACTATTTTAAACATGCATTTCATTAGACCAGTTATCTACATTTGCTATCAATTCAGTACTATTGTAAACTTACTTACATGAAAAAATTTTGGAACCAGCTTCAGTAAAGAATTTGATTAAAAATTAGAAAATAGTTTAATTAAATGTAAGTAAATTATGACAGCCAGAGTCTGCATAAAACTATCTATAAATAGGCTAGAATGTTTTAAAATGCTGTAAAAATGCATTGATCTTCAGTAGTAGGAACAACATAAAGACTCCCTAGAGTAGGGTCAACTTGGAGTATGAGAATATATATACATGTCTGAGAATATATTTGGATTTGCCACATGTTTTGTATCAGGAGATAAAGATTCAACCCTATTTCTATATAAGAAGAAATTATCGCTTTGAGAAGGCTCTTTGAGAAAGGATCATTTTCAAAGTTTCCTTGGAACAGGAAAACAAAGCTGCATTTTCAGTTTTTCTGTGCATGAGATTAACAATAATTTTGTTGTCCAACTGTATTAACCTTTTGTAAGAAACTCTGTTGGAACTTGAGACACAGTACTCACGGATAATAAAAATTGTGTATGTATGTGTAGACTTTTGCTTAGAAAGGCTGAATTTCTTTCTTTCCTGAGCATCTGGGAATGCTACCCCTCCGCCAAGATCATGGTTTTCAGCCACCTCTGAACCTATTAGTCATTACAAAGGGGAATAGCTAGCACTGTCTTTCCAGTCTCTTTGTAAAGAATTATGGACTCCTAGCTCTTTCTAAAAGCAAACCCATTTTTAACTCTCCATCTCACTCTGGATTTCATATTATCACTGACCTTATTGGTCTATCTGAGACTCCATCTTCAAGTGTGTGGGCATAAAGGCATCTTCCACAGGCAGTTACATTTCTTTCAGTGAATTTATATGAAAAAGGAGTTGTAACCATAAAAGTGACACATTAGCACTAAACTGTTATATTTCAGCAGATTACTCAAATGCAATTACATAGGCTAAAATGAATGTATAATAAATTCTGAATGTTATTATTTCCAGGGTACAGTAAGCTTGATATGAATTTCAAAGGATGCTAGTTTAATTATCTACTTAACTCATTACAGTTGTAGATTAACATAAATAATTGGTCTAGTGGCAATCTATTGTAGTGAAACATTCAGTGTCATTAAACAAAGGAGATTTTTCAAATGTAAAGGTTTCTTAGTGCAAACTTAGTACTGTATCTCAATATTTATCAATAGAGCAAACAATATTGGATAAACTTAATTCAGTTAATTACTTGTTTTTCATTCATATGATGATACTTCCATTACTCTACAGGGATAATGTGAGAATAATATCAGTATACTAAAAGTAGTGAAAATTATTTACAAACTAAATACAGATGCTCCAAAAAGGTGTTTTTCCTCTCCTGTTCCCTTGTTATCAAATTAGAAAACAGCTATACTAATCTATTCAGGTCAGTTTGAGCAAGGTAAAATGGTGATACTATAAAAACATCTTCAAACCACTCAGTTCGGAAGAGAGGAGAATAACTAGCTACAGGAGAGAAAAACACAAACCTTCAAAGAGCAAGTAATTAATTCAGGGCTTTCAATTTTATGGTTTACAGAGCAGGAATATTTGGAGTTGAGGACAGCTGAAAACAGGTTACAGTATACACAATCTCCGTACATTACACAGTGTGGAAGTAAAAATATGGAGATTTCTTCTGGGGCTGGGGAAACAGGGCATTAAAACGTAATGTAAATAAAAATACTTGCCATTCTGACTGCTTCCGTAATTCTGCAAGCTGGTGGAGCCGCTTGAGTGCTTTTTCCTGTTTCTTCTCATCTTTCCATGACTTTGAAGCCACATTTCGAGCAAATTCCCTTTGTTTTAAATCTTTCAACCTCTGTGTGAAAAGAATAAAAAGAGGGGATTAAATATGTGCACAGCAGATGCATTTCCTCTTACTCAATATATTTGCTTTTGGTGAAATTAGTACGTAAATGGAGAGTAAAATATACTTAAAATGCTATCATCCTAAGAAGAGATTGAAAATGTTATTTATGCCTAACAAAACAACATGATTGGGCTGTTGCTATTTAGCTGATACAGATGATGAACGATAGCTTTTCAGTTTCTTATGAATACACAAATCTTTGTTGTGTACAAATACATATACAAAATTAGACTCCATTTAATGTAGTCAAAATTTTCATATTTAACACAACCAGTTGGAATTAAATCTACAGGCATTATACTGGGATAAAGCTGAGCTCACATGTGTAATATATTTTATAGGTCTCTATACTTGCACATGTATGCATGGATGTTTGTGTGCTTCTATGTAGGTTTTGTAGCTTTTTTAAGACTTCTTTTTTATTTTTTTTTTTCCCCAAAGGAGAAAACAATTCTCTGAAATATTTGATCAGGAAACTCTTTCATGGTTATTTTCACAATATCTTTTTATCTCCTTGAATGTTTAGAAATCAGGCAATTCCTGTTGGAGGAAGCAAAATTCTTTGCCTTTATTACGTTTTTTATTACCTTGGTTTGCACTGCTGATTATATAAGGAAAAGTGAAGGAGAAGACGACACAAATCAAAAAGTGTCAAAAACATCCTCTGCAAAAATGTGGGGTTAACTTGCCTCTATGTTCACTGCAACCTCTGGGACTTAGCAGGTCATGTCCAAACTTACAATTTCCCTGTTCAGGTCAATGCTTCCATGTTCCATGGCAGAAATGCCTTTCTCCCTTCACCATCCCTCCAGTGCTGTGGAAGGCAGCTTTACAAGCCAGAAGGAAGCTCTGGTGCGTTCAGACAGACGCCCAAACTCGAAAGTTTGAGGACCAGGACTTACAACTACACTTCTTCATCCACTTGCCACTTGGTCTGGAGGTGGCCCTGTGCTCCTCCACGAAATTTAGAACTATAGTAACAACACCCAGAAATGCTAAATTTTCCATGGAGTGTAGAGAGCTGGTTTTGTAAGCTAGACTTGAATAAGTAAAGGAGTAGAGCAGTTGATGTCATCTACCTGGACTTGTGCAAAAATTCGACACTGTCTCTAAATTGGAGAGACATCAGTCTGATAGATCGACCACTCAGTGGATAAAGAACTGGCTGGATGGCCGCACACAAAGAGTTGTGGTCAATGGCTCAATGCCCAGCTGGAGACCAGTAACGAGTGGTGTCCCTCAGAGATTGATGTTGGGATCGGTCTTGTTCAACATCTTTGTTGG
>JANHGB010045727.1:0-52211 GCA_026283785.1 Coracopsis vasa | reverse complement strand
GGGATACTTTTCTCTGAGTAGCATCCCAGTCTGGAAAATAAGTGGGCCTAACTAATATGCAACCAAGCATATTGCCCTAAAGTGAAAGGAAGACTTTTATTCTCACTTCTACCTCTTTTTGTGTCTAATTCAGCAGTGTTTAAGCAACTGTCCAATTTTAAGTACGTGAACAGTCAAATTGATTTTACAGGCTGAAGCACCTTAAACTCTTGAGTAACATGCTTGGGCTTTTATTCCTTTTGAGAAAAGGGACATGGGTGTTTCGGGCAGCAAAATAATTATATTTGTCTTCTAAGGAATTGCAGGCATTCCTTCCAGGAGAATATTCATAAAAATTACATTTCTTGCCTTGAAGTGAGAGTTGTTATTGGCAAGTAGTGTTTGATGTTAGAAATGGTTATATTTTATGGAGATAATTCAAGAATATTTGTTTACATATTTGTCTTTCTTTTTAATTTTCCTTTTCACCAAGCAAGTATGATGATATTGTGACATGTTTTAGCTACTGCACTTCAGTCGCCTTATAATGCAAGGATTCTGCCAGGTCAATGCTGTGTATTGATTTCTAGTGGGAATAGTGTTCGTCAAGTGTCAGAGGAGATGATTCTGGGTTTTAGGTTTCTTTGGAATTTGGGGTTTTTTGGGGGGGTGGAGGGAGAGAAGATTTCTTGTGTGATTCCTTGAAAAATGTGAGACTTTCAGGCAAGTAGGAATAAGGAGGATTTGAAGTCAATAGGACTATCACAGGATGTAAAATCAGTACACTTGTGTGTTTGTGGAGGAGCATGTTCTGTGTGTTACTGCAGAGAAGCCAATGTTAAGACAAGACATTTATTTATACTTCTGTAAACATCATTGGTTTGTTTTCTGTAATAAATTGAATCACTGAATGCTGGTTGAATATAGAATAATTTTTTTCTTTTGTTTGTCATAGTGTGAAATGATGTATATCATATATAACTAACCTTAAAGCACTGAAAAAAACCCAAGTGATTTGGTGTTTTTCAGGAATAACTCATGTCAACGCTAATTAAAGTTTGAGCATTTGGCATTTGAATAACAGGGGGTGTACTGTCTTCCTGCAGAATATCCACATATGCGCTATGGGGAATTCTGTGGATATAGTGCTGACTTGTGCATTATTGGAAGCAGCTCTAAAAAATCACAGTTGTAGCAGGTGGATCTAAATATTAGAAAGAGGCAAAAGCCAGTTTTAGTTAAAATGAAGATTTAAAAATTTACTTCCTGTCATTTTGTTCCTGTATCCCACAAAAAAAAAAAAAAAAAGTTCATATTTTGGGGTGAAGTACAAGTACTTTTTTTTTTTTTTTTTCCATCCTTCCTCTTCAGTTTACTTGTTTTACTGGCTTTTCAATTAAGTAGATGTATTTGTGTGCGTGAGTTAGACTGTTTATTTCCTGACAGTGAGCAGGGTACCTTGCATGTGAGAGTTAGCAGGAAACTTAACCTGTTGCTTGTATTTGCTGGTGATTCAGGTGTTTCTACATACAACATTAAGGATGCTTTTTGTAAATTGTCTCTCCAAACTAAATAATGCTAGAGAAATGAGCAGCTTTCTTCTCCTATTTTGATGGTAGTATAATGAAATACATTAGCACCTGAATCAATTGTTCAGACATCTGAAAAGACTGCTTCATTAGCAGTACAAGAGTTATAAACAATCATGCAGAAAGGATTTTGTCACTGTGCTTCCTAAGAAGTTTCTGTGTATCTCTTTGGTTTCGTGATGTAGAATTACAAAATCACTCAGGTCAGAAGAGATCTCAGGAGTTCCTTAGGTCAAATCTCTGCTCAAATCAGAGTCAGCATTGAATTCAAACAGTGTTGTCCAGGGGTCTAAAGTGTCTGAGGACATACCTTCCACAACCTTTCTGGATTCTGATATTTTATTATCCTCATGGTGAAATTCTCTTTTTTTATTCCTCCCACTTTATCCAGTTGGAGCCACTCATTTATGGCTGTTGTCCCTCAACTTTCCACTCTGCACCACGCTGAATAATGTGGCTCAGTATCCTACTTGTAGGCAGTGGTGGTCTGATGGTAAGCCTTCAGAGAGCCCTATCAATCCAAGGTTGAACTAATCCTGTTTTCTCCAGCCCTGGACTATCTTGGTGGATCTCCAGTGGATTCACTGGAGTTTACCATAATCTTTCTTGTTATAGCCCAGTTATCAGCCTTTATTTATTCCAGAGTTCAATGCTGACTCATCTTTAGCAAAATATCCACGAGGCCCCCTAGATCCTTATCCACGAAGCTCCCAACCAGGCTCCCAGCAGTACTAACGGAAAGGGTTAGTTCATCCCAGGTGCAGAAATTTGTCTTTGTTGAATTTCATGAGGTTTCTCGTGCAATATGTATTTATATAACAATAGTGAATTGTTTAATTAATTTGTACTTTCTTGTACAGTGTCTTACAATCTATTTTCACAAAAAAATCCCATAGAAAGGTAGATCACGAAAAAGCTCAGGAAGTTATCCAATTCTTTTTATCTGCTGGGTGCAGGATCATGATGCTATTGTATGATGATGCTGAGACATACCACACATCTATTTTTTTAAAAATTCATGTATTAACTGTAAAAATCATTTACAATCCTACATATTAAGTATTATCACTATGAGGAAAGAGAAGCAATGTCTTAGTTGATGAGACATTCACTTGCAAATTAAGAGACTTATACCTTTCCTGGGTCTACCTTGAGCAGGTAGATATTTTTTTCCTGTTTTTTTTACCCCCTGCCAATAAAGTTGTCAGGGCATGACATTTCTCCTGCCATTTCTACTGAGCACATAGTAGCATCTTCTTGCTTTAAAACTTACTAGAGTATTGAACCTTGATTCTGAATGTAATATTTATGTACTTCAGTGACTTACAAGTTGGGATACAGGGTAACACAATAAAATAAATAATGGCTCTAACTGGGATGAAAGAACACACCTTTTTGCAGGTCATGGTTATATTGACATTTAGAAAACCAACAGAATAATCAGAAATTTCTTCTTTTACTTGACATGTGGGACACTGTTTTAGGCAACATTTGCAAAAGGTGGTTGCCACTGTGAATAAAATCTTTATTTCCTGTAGAGCCTGTGCTTTTAGGTCATTCATACTGAGTGCCGTTTTAAAGCAGGTTCTACAAATAACAGTTTTTCTCAAGTTTCCGCTTGACCTCAGCAATCATTGGCATAACCAGTTTTTTGTTTTTCTTTGGCTTTTCTTTCCATTTCAAAGAATATCAAAGGTGCTAAATCATTCTTATAGTGATTAATATCCTTTGAAGTACTAGTTTTTTTACAGAAATAAGTGACCAGATATCTTTGCACACTTGGAAATCCTAGTACTACTGTGTGTAACTACTCGTTTGCCTTCTGTCTTTTCTATCTTTGTTGGAGATTGTGCAAACATGGTACAATGTACTTGTGACAGATTCTATCATGTTGTAAGACTTAAAGTAACTGATCTGCCTTGCAAAATATCTAAGGATCTAAGTCTTCCATATAAGTGGGCATATCATCCTAGAAGTGCTGATATTCACAGAACTGCTCACTGCTAACATGTAAGACTCTCTGAAGATGGAACAGTCACTCAGAAAATGAGTGTTACTCTTTCTGAAAGAGAAAATCCTACCTGTAATGGCTGTAGTGCTTGGTTTTCTTACTGTAACCTGGTTTCTTATTATTTGTTCCTACTTGATCTAAAGTGGTGGGTTTTGTTATCATTTTATAGGGCGCTTTTAAACCCACTCAGGAGGAGGGGAGATGCTTATAAAGGATTATGGTTTGAACCAATTTTCAGGTCAGGAGTTAATTCAGAAGCCTTACGCAGAGCTCACAATAGCTATCACCTGTAAGCCAGTGTGTCTAAATTGACTTTCTTTGGCTTACAAGGCATTTTTTTTCTGAGAGCTTTGAAATGTTGAGTAAGTGAGGGGGATGTGTTATTCATTCTACCAATGCTGTATTGACTCAGCAGTATTGCCTTATTTATACAGTGGGCAATTTCAGTTCATTATCCATAACAAGCTTGTGTTTACGCTCTTCTTCCTAGTTAGATATTTTTCTACATTAGATATTTTTGGTACATACTGGCATTTACAAATTAAAAGGTCTATTTTTGACAGATTGGAAAATGTGTGTAATTTCTTAGCACTTTTGTCCCCCACTCTTCCTCTTCTGACTGTGCAATATTTTATTTATTTTCTTTTTAAGCAAGTAGTCATCTTTCTTGTGTTGAAAAGGGAAACAAATAGCAATATGCATTACAGCAGTTGATCACAAAAACAAAATGTAATTTCAGTATGCGGGAGCTCAGGTAGGGAGAAATGCTGTGTCTGTATTTCATTCCAGCAGATGGGAATTCCATTTCTCTAGAAATACCAATGCTGGGTACACTTTTTCCACGCTCCATAATTCTTCTTCCCTCCCCCCCTTCAAATTTCCAGGGATTGTCCAGGTTATAGGACATTTAAATGACTGTTTATATCCCTATATACATGTTGTACTTAATTAACCTTGTGCTTTGAACCAGTTTCTGGCTTGTAGAAGAATCAGCTGCTTTTTGAGACAAAATGGTCAAACAGTGTCACTGTTGACAGTAAAAAAGGCCCAGAGCAGCCAAATGATTCAGAGCCAGACTTGTCTTTTCCAAAAAAAGTACTTTGTGTCAAAGGTAAAACCAGCTGATGCACTCTCTTCTATTAGCACTTACCGATTCTCTCTAGATTGAAATGGGAGTGATTGATTAACATAATGTATTTTCCCTACTGAGGTGAGTAAGGGTTGGCATCTCGGAGACCTTAAAATGATAATGTTTAGTACTTTTGATGTATGTGAAAGTAGAGGGGAATTTTACAAGTTTTCCTAAGAAAATAAAGAGCATGCAAAAAACTGCAAGCAAGGTTTGTAGCTTGTTAATCCTGTAGGCTTTGATTTTTAAAATTACTCTCGTAAGGCCTAGAATATACAAGGTTGTAAAGAATAGCATCTGAAGTCCTTTTTTTTTACTTTTTTTTTTTAGTCCTACTCCTGGCTTAGAGCTGGTTGCTCAGGACTGTATCCAGTTGGGTTTTGAATATCAGCAAAGATGGAGACTCCACTACCTCTCTAGGCAACCTATGCACAGAGGTTTCAATCACCCTGCAGTGAACGAGTGTTTTTTATGTTTAAATGAGGTTTCCTGTATTTCATTTTGTGCACATTGCCTTTGGTCCTTTCTCTGGATACTACTGCGAAGAGTCTGGCTCAATCCTTTCACCACTCAACATCCAGGTGATCCCCCTGAGCTTTCTCTTGAGGTCCGTTGCTGAACTGTCTCCAAT
Organism: Coracopsis vasa; assembly: GCA_026283785.1. Classification (NCBI taxonomy): domain Eukaryota; kingdom Metazoa; phylum Chordata; class Aves; order Psittaciformes; family Psittacidae; genus Coracopsis; species Coracopsis vasa. Next base: position 46,872 of record JANHGB010045727.1, on the reverse strand, counting down.
ATGCCTATGTTTCTTGTACTGGGGAGTGCAGAACTGGACCAAGCATTCCAGGTGTGGTTTCACCAGTGTTGAGCAGAGACAGCAAGGCTTTTGCCTCCCGTGTCAGGCTGTCAGTAATCCTACCTCATGTAGCCCGAGATTCTTGGCTGCAAGGGCATGTTGCTGGCTTGTGTTCATCTTGTTGTCCACCACGACTCCTAAGTCTTTCTCCCTGAATTCTTACACGTCATATGCTATTCTTGTTCCTTGTCTTGCACAGCCATGTTTTTCTGAATCAGGCAGAGAGCAGCATTGCAGTAAAGAGGCCCAAGTCCAAACAGGAACTGGGAGTACTCAGCTCTGCACTTGACAATTAGCATGACTGGGTCCTTAGAAAAGGACTGACATAACAAACAAAAATGCCTCAATACACTACTGCTAGCACTTATTGCCTGATTTTCTTTTTACACTCTGCTTTGAATTCTTTATTGAGAAAATGTCACGCTAGAGGTTCTCCTTATGACACTTGCAAGGTTAAGGGCAGACTGGTGATTTCCCCTCCTCAAGCAGACTTTAACAGAGTAGTGGTAATAGAAAAGAAGCTTCAATTTTTTTTAACAGCGATGGCTTAATAAAAGCTTGGGTTGTCTCAGGAACCATCTAGCTGTTCAAGGTGTCCTTTTTACTTAATTCTACCAGAGTGTGAAAGTACCTCTTTGTGTGAAAGTGATTCTCTTTGAACTGAAAGATGATCAGCTTTAGGTTAATTAAATCTTTTAAGAATCCTCAAAAGATATTCCTGTCAAATAAGTCGATGCAGTTCACAGAGCATTGTACTTGTATTTGACATGTACTTCCACTTTGTCATAGTTCTAAATTGGCTGTTGTCATTACAAATAATGAGTTTGGGAAAAGCTAATATAGAGGTTTGCCCAATTTACTATTTTATGCTAATGTGAGAAGCTCTAATTTTATTTGCATAGATCTTGATTTATAGATCTGCTTGCAGTTTGCTACACAAAACGGGAAATTTTATTGTTTGACATGAACTGTGAATTGAGAGGGCTTGTGAAGGATGGCTCTGTGGGAATCCAAAATACTCTAGAACAAGAAAATCAATTAACATTGAAATGAAGAAATAATTACAGAACTTCCTATCATAAATACACAGTAATTTTCATTGCTCTTTATTTTACCATAGAAGTATCTCTTTGTGCTTTAGTAAATATAATGTCTACTCTTTCCCCTAAAAAAACCTTGTTGTTTGTTCATTTGGAAGGCAAATATTAAAAGAAAAATGTGATGTGATGTTTCTTTGTTTTGGTTTGCTGTTGAAACATGATTACAACACTGGAGAAAATTGTCTTCCATTTTCCTCTGATTTTATTTAATTGATTTAATTTTTATAAAACAGTATTTTAATATTTGACTTTTAAAACTATTTTAGTATTTAATTGTATAATCCTTGTTTCACTATTATGTGTAACTTCCATAAATTTCTAAATTCTATCTACAAAATGTCTATAAATTTCATACTATATATATATATGCACAAACACAATGTATGTACACTTGTCCTGGTTTCAGCTGTAGCAGGTTTTTTTTTCATTCCTTCCTAGTTGCTGGTGCAGTGCTGTGTTTTGGCTTTAGTCTGAGAATAATGCTGATAACACACTGATGTTTCAGTTGTTGCTTACTCTAATCAAGAACTTTTCAGTCTCTCACGCTCTGCCAGTGAGGAGGGGCACAAGAAGCCAGGAGGAAGTAGAGACAGGACACCTAGCCAAAGGACAAACTAACCAAAGGGGTATTCCATACCATGGCACATCATGCCCAGTATATAAACTGGGAGGAGTCACCCAGAAGGCCCAGATCACTACTCAGATCGGGCTGGGTATCAGTTGGTTGGTGATGAGCAATTGTATTGTGCATCACTTGTGTTTATTGTTTTTTTTCCTTTTCCCTTTTAGTTTTATATTCTCTCCCCTTGATATTTCCGTTATCATTATTCTTGGTGGTAGCAGTAGTAGTTTTGTATGGTATCTTAGTTATTGGACTGTTCTTATCTCAACCCTTGGGGTTTACGTTCTTTCAATTCTCCTCCCCATCCTACCTGGAATCGGGGGGAAAGAGGGGTTAGGGAGCAGCTGTGTGGTTCTGAGTTACTGACTGGGCTTAAACCATGACAACACTATATATAGTCCCTATGTATATTAACCCGTAAATTCTACAGGAAGTGCAATAGGGTGGTAAATCTTTCAAGCACCAGTAAGAGTTTGGGGTAGTTATTTTACAGAACATAGTTTTCCTCATTGTTAGATCTTTGAAAGAGTAATTAACCTAAATGTTTTCTTCTGCACTTTTACCCCTTTCTCAAACTATTTTTATGGAGGTACTGGTCAAGTTAAGATTAAGACTTAAATATACTTAACGTACTGTGAATTACTGTTAGACTTTGTCCTGGGTTACTCTAGTGCTTCGTGTCACAAGTGATTAGGGTGTGTGTCATGACATGATTGTTGTGGAAGCTGTGAAATTATCCGCACTCTTCCCTTATACAGAAACTGGGTTAGATTCTGTAACGAAGACCCACTAAGATGATGCTATTTTCGTGAAGTCTAACACTTTCTGTATCCAAACTATATTTTGTTTAGAAGTTTGCTTCTGTTTTAGTTCTGGAATCCTGGGGATAACATGTTCAGTGTTTGAGTCCAGCAAAAAAAAACCCAAAAAACCCTCCAAAACCAAACCAAACCAAACCAAACAAAAAAAAAAAAGGAAAGAAGTCTCCTTTTCTGCCTTATTGTAAATAATCCTTCCTTCACCTTTACTTGGTTAGTGTTGTTTCTGTGCAAGACAAAAACTTTATCTTTTAACCAGCATTTTGTGTGGAGTTCAGTCATCTGTCCTCTGTGCTTTTAGGGCAGAGTATGTGTATTGAAACACAGTGATTGTAACTTCTGGATAAATTAGGCAATCAAATTGAATATTTTGAAACAGAAATTTGGGTAAAGCTTCACACACTATGCTGCCTTACATTTTTCAGTGTTGTCTCCTTGTAATTGGCAAGAAGAAAGAAAGGGAAATTAGACGTATGTGCTCATTCATATGGCATTAATTGAAATTCAAGCATATGGTGTCAAAAAGGTAACATCTTGCTTAAAGTTCAGGTTTACTTACTAACGCAAATGAAAATACTGGTATGAAAAGTGGCTGTAAAACTAGAGTTTTACAAATGATCTTATTATACATAGTGTATGCAAAGAAATGACACAGATAAAAGGTTGCTTCTGACATATTTTATGAGACTATATTCTGAACCTCAATGGTGTATTTCAATTGTCTTGGCAAATTACATTTCCATTAGTATAATGCTGATAACATTGAAAATACATCTCACTATTGTGATCATAAATCAAGAAAGCAGTATTACTAAATGCAGGTGCTAAATATTGCAGTGGAACTATTTGCTTATTGAATATTTTATGGTTCATATTTGACTGGCTATTAGATTATATTACAGCAATTGTACCTATAAAGCAGTTGGAGGATATCTTCTGTTTGCATAAATGTGCAGCTTTCATTAAAGGAAGAGTTTTCATTAAAGGTTGTTTTTTAATACAGGGCTACTGCTTTCTAGGGTTAGCCATCTTAATTTTTGTCCAATATCTGTGGTTCTTCCACAGATTTATTAGCTGTGAGGCTATGATTGGATATTTTACACATTGAGATTGTGCAACTTGATGAATTTTTCCATTTCCCATCTTACTCCATGTTTGTTCATATTCTCAACCCACCATTATGCTAGTCTGACAAACCTCTTGTCCTCCTAAATAGGCAGTATATAGCTTTAAATTAGGCCAGGAATATATACACAGCCATACACATCTTAGACTAAGCCTTCATAAAGCATGATCATCACTGCAGAAGGAGGCAAGAGTTGTAATATATAGATGGGAGTGGAGAAGTGAAAAGGATATAGGTGAGAATGAAAAGAGGAACTGATGGGTGGGAAGTGGAGTATTCAATGACTTAGCTGCTTATCTCTTCCTTTAATTGATATCTTGGAGCTATTCTGACTATATAGTAAATTGATGTTCTTCTGTAGGAAGCAGGGTTTCTACTTACATGTGATGGACTTACAGACTGTTAAATCTGCAGATAAGGAAGATATGGTAGGTAAATGAGACAGGTACAAAATTAGGCTTGTCACAAATGTGCTGATGATCATAATTGTGAAAATAAAAGTAACCATAACTCAAACAGTTAAATAACAAACATTAAATTGCATTATTTTCAGTATCACCTCTTCGTATTTTGCTTGTATACATTATTATGTGTTTTAGTTTGATGTATTAGCTACAGGATATTCCTCAACATCTTGTATAGGTCATGACAGACGGAAGGAGATGAATGGGACAGATTGAGAATGAGAGGTTGTGATGACAATAAAGCAGTGACTGTAGATCTCAACTCAGCATCATGTTGATGCAGACAGTTATTTAGAAAGCAAATAAGTCTTTCAAATAATTGCAGATGATTCATTTTTGTAATATATGATACTCGTCAAATGGTCTTTGAGTGATTTCAAGACTGGTTTTTTTTCCGTAGTTCAGTAAAAGCATTAGGTGATGATTTTAATCCTGACTGCCAAAATACAAAAGGAAACTATAATAATTTTAACTTCAGAGAATACTTTCCATATTTGCTTACATTTATCTTGTCTAATAATGTGAACAATAGAATATATGAAGCATCATTCATGCCTGTGTTATTATACCATACCTGAAAGTGGAGGTCTGGGTACTCAGTTGTAGCAAATAGTTTCAATGTATCATTAGACAGTAATAAAATCTGCAGCTTCTGAAGTGCAACTGATAATGTTCTTCATGACTAACAGGCTAGCAAACAGAGTGTGTAATGATTCATATAGGAAAGGATAAAGCTACATTTTATTATGCAGAAAAAATTAATTTAGAAGAGCTTGCACAAGTTGTCAAAACCCCCACAATGAAGGGTTAACAGCTCCTACTCATCTGCAATGAAGTCTATTCTAAAGACTTCATTAAAAAAGAAAACTACAGATGGCAGATAATGGTAACTGTGAAACAGGTTTCCTCAGGAGCACTTGGAAACTTTGTAGTTTTCATTTTCTGTCAGGGAAAGTGATGGTCAGTGTCAGCAAAATGAATTTTGGTATTTTTTGCCTTTCTCTACAATTTCTATGCTTGGTTGGAGGATTTTTTTGAGGTGTGGGGTGGGTTTTCTGTTTGATTTTTGTTTGTTTGATTTTGTTTCTTAGCTGGTAGGTCCTATAAAATTGAATCATTTATTCTGTAGTAGCCAGTCAAAAGGATTGTGTGTAAGAGTAGGTTGTTTATTTTGATCTCTAAGGACTTTACTGAGACCTTCATATATGAGTCACATGGTCTCTGTATGTGATGCCACAAGGCTTGTAAGGTGGATTATTGCCAGTTTAACATGAAAGGGGGTGCTGGCTTGCAGACTTGCTGCTTTGGAACAGGTTTTTCTGCTTCTGTGGAGTGACCATCAGGGTGTGCACAGGCAATTGTAGAAACTCATGGGATTTGTGTAGGGCTTCTGGTTTGGGATGCCAGTGGCTCTTAGATGCAGCCCTCCATATTCATAGTTTAGAATATTTGACTGATTTTTTTTTTATTCCTACTGCTTCCCTGATTTACTCAGTTCTCTTCACTCTAAGCCCTTTTGAGGGTATTATGCTACATACTGAAAGTATGATTTGAGAATGGAAGAAAAGAGATCTGACTGATCGTTCTGTGCTTGACAAAGGATGGTACTTTTTATGTTGCAGGGCCTGAAGGTGACAGGACAGTTGTAGTGGTCATGCTACATATTTCTCTTGGGGGACAAAAGACTTTTGAAATTAAATAATATTTTAAGGTTTTAATTAAGGCTGAGTTTTTCTCTTCAATTATCATTTGCTGCTGAAGTATTTCCTAATGCAGATTAAAGAAAGGAAAACTTGCAGATTGTATTTGAAACTTAGATATAGCAGGAGGCAGTGCAGAAGTAGGAAAGGAAAGGTTGAGAACACCAGTGTGCAGAGAAGAACTCTTGTATCTTGGGGGCTGATGTGATGTGTAGTGCCTAACATAGCCCGTAGTCAGCTGGGCTTTGTTTGAAGAACCACGCTTAAATGAAGTCTTTAACTCACAAATAGGCTGAACTCAGTGTTGTCTTAGCAATGAAGAGATGCTTTAGATCTCTCTATTTCGTGCATTAAAGATGCACTTACCTTGTTATGAATGCAGACAGGCAACTTGTAAGTATGTGGAGAATAATTATAATTGCTTTAAAAAAAGAGAAAAATTATGTTCAGATTACACTCATGTGGTCGGCTTTGTAGTGGAGAAGAAATGAAACAACTGGGACTGAGATGAAATAGTACAAGTCCACTTAAGTGAAACTGTCAAATTATAAAATTGTCTGCATTACACATTTGTACTTAATACATATTTGCAAGTATTTTGCTGTGGTATTTTTGTCACAGCTTACAACTGAAACAAGCAAAATTCTGATGAGAAACTACAAGCTATTACTTTAAAATCTTTTGTTAATGCTGTAATATTAGTTGTAATTGAAATGATAACTGAGAGATTGTTATAGGTTGTTTGGATTTAATTTGGATTTTAAATTGTGGAAATATCTATAAAATCCAGTTATAATTAATTCATTAGTAGCCATCTTATTTCAGTTTTTTGTTGGGAATAGATTAGTCATCTACAGCTTTTTCTTAAATCACTGTGTGGTCCATGGCATCACTTTAAAATGCCCCACAGTTTTCAGGCAGTGAGAAATTTGAAGTCAGCTGGCAAATTACCGATTACTGAAGGGTTCTTGTAGTTTTTCTAAATTGGCTGTCAGAAGAAAGGGCAAAACGTTATATGGCAGTAGTTCCTCATGCAATTCCCAGAGCAGCCATGGTGTCTAAATTTAAAATCTGACAGCCATGTACCTCAGTTCTGTGAGGCATTTTCTGTGGGTGAAACTAGGTTTAAGGTCTCAGTTTAGTTCACTAATACTAGTTAATATTTATGCATTTAGTATTGTAGTATAAAGTTAAAAAAGAGAGAGTTTCCAGTCTGAATGAAACTGAAGCTTGTGTTAAGGCAACTCTTCCCTGACTAGGAGTTGCTCTAGATTGACATGTCTGGTACACTTCAGTATTTCAGAGATAAGCACTGTGAACATTGCCAAGAGTGAAATTTACTTTTATTGCATACATCATTATTAAATTTATAACTGGTTTTGGTATTTTCTAATCTTTTTACTTTTCAGACAAGGCATGTTAACGCTGCTTGTTGATACAGAAAGCTTTTCATATTTTGTTTATGTATAAAAGCAAAGTTGTATTTAGAAACAAGTGACTCTATAGATGTGTGAAAAGTTTGCAAGTGCCTGCAGTGCATGCATGTGTGTTAAAAGAAAATACCGTACAAGGGAGTGCATGACAGTGGTGCATGGTACTAAGTTCCATTGATGAAACTCATATCTGTTCATTCTTATTGTCATTTTGCAGATTTCTATGTAACAGTAAGTAAGCAGTCATAGTAGTTCAGTCATCAAAATTATATAGGAGTCATTTGGGAGTTTAGTGATTCAGAGAGTGACCTTGCTTCTTTCCATTGTTATGTTTGGGTTTGTTGGTGTTTTTTTTTTCATAATTATTTTTCAAAAAAAGCACTCTGATTGGGAACAATGCTCTGATATTGCTGTGGCAAAGAAAACCAACAGGATGCTGGGTTGCATCAGCAAGGACGTCACCAGTTGAGATGAAGAAGTCATCGTCCCTTGGCTTTTGTCAGGCCACACCTGGAATATTATGTTTAGGTTTGGACCCCACGATACAAAAGAGGTGTGGACAAGCTGGAGAGAGTTCAGAGAAGGGCCTCAAAGATGGCCAAGGAATGGGAAGCCTGCCTTGTGAGGAAAGGCTGAGAGAACTGAGTTTGTTTAGCCTAGAGAAAAGTACGCTCAGGGGAGACTCTATCACCATGTCCCAGTCTTTAAAGGGTGGATACAAAGAAGGTGGAGACTTCCTTTTTACAAGGAGTCATATGGAAAAAAAGAGAGGTAATAAGTACAAGTTACTCCCAGGGACATTATGTTTGGACACTAGAGGAAGACTTTTCACAATGAGAACAATAAGCCATTGGAATATTCTCCCTAGGGAAGTGGTGGATTCCCTAGCATTGGGTTCAGCTGGACAGGGTGCAGGAACATCTTTTCTATATATCTTGTCTAGACTGCCAAGAAAGATTGGACCAGCTGATCTTGAGGTCTCTTCCAACCTGGTATTCTATGAATATCCTGTGATATGGTTATTGTTGGGTAACTGCTTTTACCATTCTGGAGGAAGAAAAAGAAAGTTACGGTATTCATTGCTTAGCCTAGGTTAGCTAGCATAGTTACTTCACAGAGCAGACCTCAGTATTAATGATACTCATAAAAAACTAGAATTTTATTAATATATTGAATGTGTCTAGAAACAGTAGGTTGTAATAGATTTCAGCTTATTCTTCAAGAAGTGGGGGTGGAATAGAGCAAATGAAAATTATTCCAAATATTTCATAGACAATTTCATAAAGGTGGACTAACTTTCATATTTGCAACAGAATGAGAATCTCAGTATTTCCCCTTTTCACATTATGACTATTTTTTATAATAAATAAATGAATTTAAAATATCTTTCTGGTTATATCTAGCTATCTTAGTCCAAATCTTTTTTCTTCCCTTCAAGCTAAACGGCACTGAATAGAGACCTGATCAGTTGTGAGTGTTTTGAGTATATCATAAAATTTCGCTTCCCTTTTCGCCAACAGCTCTAAACCATTTTTTCGTTTTGGGGGATCTTTTCTGGGGATGACACATCCCAAAATTCCATTTAAAAATCTCTGAGGAATCTCACATTCTTTTCTGCCTGGGATATTTCAACTTTTGCAGCTGTGAAAAGTAATAAAACCAATATAAAAATTAAGCTGATTGAATGAATCAGAAGGGACCAACACAGGTTTCTTTCCAGCTATTCTGTGTAGGCTGAGACTGGACTTAAACATACAGGTCTTTTCTGCTACTTCTGTTCTGCCACCTCATTATTTTGTGTTTGGGAGTTACAAATAAGTACATCCTGGATGGAGGTAAAGATCTTTTCTGCAGTAACACAAAAAGCTGTTATATTGTTGAGGCACATATTTGTGATCACAGCTTAAATACATGTCCTTGTTTAACTCCAGAAATTCAGCTTACAAGGCCATTAGAGTGATATTTGCTTCCTTCTGTCAGAAAATAAAATGTTGCTCGGACATGGGTAGACTTTTTAATAAAATGCTATCAATCTTACTTAAAGAGCTTAAATATTTTAAAGAAAGACCTTAAGCTTCTGTGGTTCCTATCTGAAGAATCAGCATTCAATAAATTTTCAAAGTAATTTAGGGAAGTTTGAGATACCTACAGTGTAGGTTCAGGCATGTGTTTATTGCCCTTTTTCTTTATATGTTTTTTCCACTCTAGTTACTTTTGATCTGAACTTGTGCACTCTTCATCTCTTAGGTTGCTTTTGCTCTCCAGTGAAGGCCATTGTTATGGTTGAAAGTCTACGGGGTGATGCCACTGTTCTAATCTTTGACACTGGGTGGGTGTAGCAACGTCAGGGTAAAAGTTTCCATGGTGTTTTTGTAGCAGGTACCTGACACCTAGAACTGATTCAGACTTTCAAACAGAATGTTTTCTTTTCAGAGGCACTTCATTTAAAAAGTTACATGATTTGTGTGAATGTAATTTTGACAATTTTCAATAGCAAAAAATTTCAAATTAGTTAAGAGTGTCTATTAAGAGAAAAAGGATAATTTCCATTGATAAAACATTTCATATTATAATGCCAGAAACTGTAGCATATCCAGCCTAAAATGAAATAAAAATGTTCTAGTAAAAATATTAGAATTAAATGAACTGTAAATACACAGAAGGTGCAGTAGTTTTACTTTTGTTGGAGTCAGACCAGCAAAAACTGAAATGTTGGGATGTTCTTCTAAAGACAGCTTTCTAACAAAGCTGCTGTTGGATTCTTGCTTTAGTCTTTCCACTCATAGGTAGGAATAGGAGTTCACTCTAAAATTAACAGAAGGGACCATTCTGCTGCTATGATGATTGGCCTATCCAAATTTTAAAAGTTTTGCAAATGATTTTATGATAATACCTGGGATTTTTTGGATGCATGCATCAGTCTTAAATAACAGAAAGGATGAATGAAACATAGAAAATTATTTTTCTTGGCTATAGCCTTCATTTATTCAAGGCTTTGAAGTTATGTTTGGACTGCAGATTGGAGCTGGGTAGCAGAAGAGAATCAGGATTATTATGAATGTAGTTTTAAAAAGAAAAGTCCAGGGCTTCAAGTTTTGTTGCTGTGTGGGGTGTTTTCGTTGTTTTTTGTTAAAAAGCCTGGAACAACAGAGCAAAGAAAAAGGAAACTTTAGGAATTTTGTTACTTACTTATTGCTCAGTATTTTGTGGCTACATTGAGACATCAAGCATTCTGGTGTGATGAATTTATTGTAAAATATTGTTAAACTAAGTGGTGTATAAAGCTGATGCATTACTACAGTGTTTGCAAAATTGTAAGAGAGGACCTCTTCTTTTAAGGAAGGACTTCTCAGTTTCACTGGGGGAAGTGTAGGCTCATTTTGTTTCTTATAAAAATTATTTGAATGTTGTGCATACTTGCTAATGAATTACTTGGTTGTTTTTGAAATAAGGTTCTGATATAAAGAAAGGTTGAAAATTACTCTTCTGTTATGGTACACAGTATTAAGCTTTTGGTTCTTTGAGTATTTTTCATTTCTTTCTTTGGGCTGAATAGCCTTCCTGGTACACTGTTTAGGTTATGCTACAGTGCAAGCACAGCTTCGTAACTTCAAGTAAGAAATTCAAAATAGTTAAGGTATTAGGGACCGGTACCTCTCCTGTATGACCCCCCTTTTTTTTCCTCTCCTTTTTAAATTTCTTTTAGTCATGCAGGTTTTATCTTATTTATCCCATGGATTCAGTGTCATACAACTTATTCTGTCTACAGTTCTGCTATGGGCTCTGTGCTTAACCATAAAGAATATGCATATAATCTATCCAGGTCCCCTTGTATAAACAGGATTGGAACTCATCATCTTATACAAGACGGATGTGTTGGACATAAACAGACCTCAGAATAGAAATACAGGGCTTTGATTCTTGCCAGTGTCTGATACCTAAGTAATGATCTTGCAGAAGTTTATTGAACTACTAATATAGTAGCACTACTCAGAAGTAAAATGTGACAAATGTAGTGTTTTATAGAAATATGCTCTTTAAACAAGAGTAATTTTGAGTTTTACAGAGACATCACCGTTAATTTATAGTTTCTAGTAGTGCCTAGAATGTGCTAGATTCAAATCTAGCAGAAATAATTTAAGTCTTAAAGGAGGGGATCCCCTCGCCCCTCCAAAAAAAAAAGGCTGGGAGCACTTGTGCTGTAAAGAGAGATGACATGCTAATAGTGAGGCCTGGTAAGAATATAAAGGTTTCACTCTCATAATCCACCAGCTACCTCTAGCATTATTAGTTTACGTGGGGTTTGTGGTTGGGTTAGTTTTTTTGGAGTAGGACTAGTTATTGTGACAAAGTTAGCTGTTATTGATGTGAATCCTTCCAGTGAAGGACAGGGAGTCATTATAAGTAGCCATGTGAATAGTCTTCCTTCTTTATCAGTTACCTGAATTGTGTATGATTCACTAACTTAAATTCCAATCTATCTGAAAAGGATGAATAATCCTTTTGAAAAAGAAAGCTTGAATATTACTGGATTACTCCGTCTATACAATGTGCACTTAAATATGAATAGAAATGAGTCACTAATACAAATACATAATTGTCCCAATTAGGTGGCTGTGCATGGCTATGCTTGCCTGCTTGCCTCCCCTTAAATGGTGGATTTCCTGAACAAAGAGGCATTTTGTTAATTTGATGACTATACTTACAAACCAACTGTTGTCAGTTTTTTATTGAGCTGTTTTCAGTGAAGGATAGGGTATTGTGCTTAGTGGTTTGTCAAGTACTTAAAAGAATGATGGCTGCATGCAGTGAGGTATGTAAAGGATGCATGTTAGCAGCAAAAGCAGCAAAACAGAGTGTGAAAAATTTCATGTTTGTTCTTTCTACATAATATTAATTCTGTAAGTGAGCATCTACTCAGGATTCCCTGCAGCTGCAGTGCTCTCTGAGGAATAAATAAAAGCAGCATGTGAATAATTTTGTCTTCTTCTTCCCCACCTGGTTATTCCATGTGTTGGTTTTGCTGCTGGAACTATGATTGCCTACAACTTTCATTTTTTTATTTCTCAGAAAAGCCTAGCTGAGACTGAAATGGATTGGGATTTTAAACTTCTCTGCTTTCTCTTCGGTACTGATTTTGGTTATCCCTGTCTGTGGCAGGAACTGTTACTGCTTATGTTACTGCAGTTCACCCTTGATATTAAAGTGGTCTAAATGAACTAAAAATTAAAGTACAGCCAGAATTCTGATTATTTCCCTTCTTGCCCCTCAACCCCCAAGTAGGAAGCTCTGATTGGATTTCCTTTGCATATCACCTACCTGGGAGAGGATCATTCATCATAAATATGGTTTAGTAGAAGACTTTTGGCAGCCAACTGAAAGAGCAACTTCTGTGTTTAAGCCTAAGGGAACTTAAATCTCAGTCTTTCTGTTGATGATCTAGAAGAGCAACAGCAGCAAAACAGCTTGCCATCTTGGCAATGAGAGAGAACTTGACACATGTATTGAAAAGCTCCTACTGTAGGAAGAACAGTTTAAAGGTCCTCAGTCATCAATACTGTATTTGACTCAATGCTTTCAGGGTTTTTTTAGCAGGAATTGGTTTTGTTATTTGCACGTAAAAGATTCCTGGTGTGGGAGTCACTAATTCTCTCAGTGCTTAGAACCAGAGGAAGGAGAGAGAAAGCTGGTTTTCCTCAAATCTTAGACTATTTACCATGAGTTTATCCAATGTATGGTTTTAGTCACATTTATTGAAGCTATTACATAGAAGATTCTTTTAAGCTAGCTGTAAATAGCCTATTGTGTCCCAGGCTGCTTACTGGAAGTGAATGAAAGTCTAATAACTTCTTTCTGTCCCTGGGTGCAAGTCTCTACGGTCGTGTGGGATCTCAAATTGAAGTTGTCTGTGTAAATGTGCAGATTTGCTGCCTTTGGTCTCATGCCTTGGTTTGTCCATTCACATTTCTGAGGTGGAAGTACAATTGAAATATGTATTTCTAACAGTTGTCTCCTGAACCTGGCATGTGTCTGAACAGAGTTGCCTCTCTGATGTCAAAGAGGCAAAAAGGGAAGTAAACCGAAGTGAGTTGAAGACTGGCTGCCCAGACAAGTTTTCATAAGAAGAAATTGAAGCTTTGTGCTGCAGTTGGACAAGCATCAACGCTGGAGAACTGCTAAATCTTATCAAACATTTTTATGGTCACCAGACCTTCCAAAGCTGTGAAAGCAATCTGGGAAGATTACTAGATATTTAGCACAATTTTCTTATTATCAGGCTTCCCTCGTGGGAAGTGTCAGCCTTTCTTAGTGTTGCAGTTAGCCTTGTTAAGAACAGTCACAAAACTGTAAAAATTAGGATGATCAATATTTTTATTAACCTATTTTGACTATAGAACTAGATTTTGACTATAGTCGAGATTAAGTTTAGGTATCCAGGTTAGTAATGAATCCAGAAAGTTTCTCCTTACAGTAATCTCAGCACAGAAAAAAACCCAGTAAGCCATGTCAAGCTTGACAGTTTATTTTCAGTAATGGAGGTCCTGCCAGTTTTAGACAATCCTAAGTAGATGAGTTAAAGGCACTTGCTTGCCAACAGAAATTGGAAAGAAGTGACCAAGTAGTTAATGCACGTTAAATGAATATATGCTAATTCTACACAGGGGATGTAGAGATGGCTCTGCTTCATTGCACATGACTAGCTTTTCTTTAGTGGCTGGCTTTTAGTTTGCTTGTTAACCTAATTCTCTAATTCTAAAAAAACAAAAAAAGGGAAGAAAAAAGAAAAAACCTTCAGAAATGTTGAAGTAGATGTTTTGCTGCAGTGCTTGTACCTGTCACCAAAGCCTTTACACAGCTACATCCAGTTGTTTTTTAATATTGCTCTGGGTTTTTCTTTTCCCATTAGATGAAGCAAAAGTGTTACACCTTGCTTAGATCTCATTAGTTTGCGGTGGCAATGTTCAAGAATATTGCCAAGTGCAGTTTATTTCCTCAAACTTCTATTTCCTTCTTATTTAGAAAAAAAAAAAAAAAAGGAAACTTAGATGGTAAATTGATGGCAAATAGTTCCCTGAATGAGCACTGAAGACCTGTCAATATATCAAATATAATTAAGTCTGCGAATCAGATACAACATAGGTACACTTCACAGCCTGTTTGTAGTAGCACAGTGAGAACTAAAACACAGACACAATATCCTGGAATATATATATATTGCACTTGTTGCAGTGTAAATCTGCAGTTCGTTAATGTGTGCTGCAGCCTCCTAATTTCAGTGATCTCAGAGCTGATTCTAGACATCTTCCTGAATCTAATTCTGTTGGTGAGTGGTTTGTTTTTAGTTTTGTTTATTGGTTCCTCCCTCCCCTCCATCCCCCAGTGTGTCTGCTCTTAGGGTGATTTTATTTAATGTGAAGAAAAACCTTCTATATTCTATGATTAGGTGTGTTTCAGTGGAAATGTAAATGGTGTGACTTTTTTTTCTTAAGAATTAATTAAAATCCTGAGGACAAAGCAAAGAGAGGACTTAATTCAGTTGCATAAATATTGTAGCATTTGCTTTGCTTTGTAAGTGTATTTTCTACTTCATGGCAAAAGGAATATGTGTGTGCACCTCTGTTTATATGTATATAAATCAAATATATTTTTACTGATTGTAATTTGCCTTCAGCCAAGTCATGCTGGCTAAGGGTCAGGTAAAAATGTAATCTGAACAGTTGACATGTGCTACTCACGAGAGCTCAGAAAGGCTAATTGTATGTGCTGTTTGGACACCTGTTTAGGAAATAATTAGTCCCTTTATCAGATAATATATTAGATTCTTGTCTTTCACTTTAGTAAAGCGGGATAAAATTGGACTTTATCTCTCTTAATGCAGTCTGGCACCAAGGCCCCAAATTACACAGGAAAACAGTGAGGCTAGTAGTATATATCTCATATATAGCTAGAGAGAATAGTTTTTACTGAATTTATTGCAAAAAGAGTTAAAAGGTATTATTGCCTCATTATATTAGTATTCCTAAGAAAGTAGCAGGTAGTGTAGCTAATGTCAACAATTTAGGGGCTTTTGAGCTATAAACATCAGAGGCACTTCTGAACAATCTCATAAAACACGTCATTGCTATTCCTCACACAGTATTTGGATTCTCCTTTCAGTGTCCAGATCATTAGGAAATTATGAAGCAATCAAGTAATATAAGCTCAGTAAATGACTCATTCAATTTCTGGGCTTATAAGGGATAGTGGATGTATGAAAGTCTGGTGACTAAGTAGAGCCTGCAGTGCATGGTGAGTAGTCTTCATGTGAAGACTACAGGGTTCTGAAAACTAGGTATGTGTCAGCTGAGCATGGAAAAGCAAGTGCACCCTCATTTAGCTTTGCATTTTTTTCATTCAAATGTAATCACAAAGCAGTCTGTAGCTTTAGGACAAGATGTCACTGTGTGGGAAGAGACCAAAGAGCAAAGAAATTTAGAAATATAGTAGTCTACAGTTAATAAGGCTGCCCCCTGCCTTCTACCTTTTTTATTACAGCTGTATCTACTTTTTTCTCCTCTATACTGTAGACTTTCCAGTCTGCACCTGAATATTTAATTCAGAATTAATCTGTGTGCCTTGAGAATGCTATGTTCCATGCTAGAAAGGAGAAAGAGACGCTGGAAGAAGTGATACTAACTCAGGTCTTCAGGTGCAAAGAGTCATTTTTGCACTGTGAATAGGAAACAATATATCCAAGAATGACAGTGTTATGATGGAGATGGATTGCTTTAGTTTAGGGAAGCAAACGTGTTGTGCAGTTAGGGTTCCCAAGCCTAAGAGTTAATTTAAGCATGAGAGAAAGAAATATATCTTCCTGATGTCTGTGTAGGTGAAAATGTGACAGCAGAGCTAAAAATTACATAGCCACCTCAAAGACTTGACTAAAAATGTGAATTCTAGAGGTTAGGCATTGTCCAAGAGAAGGCGAGGATTTTAGTATCTTATGTTTTAGTATCTTATACTCAACTCACCATGGAAGAGTTAGAATGAAATAGATGATCTTTGAAAACAAATTTCTCCAGAACAGCTCTTTTGACATGATTAGATTCCCAACAATTCTTTGAAACCATTTATTTTTTAATTCCAAAGAAGAGACTAACAGTGACAGTTATCAGTTTATTTTCTTTGATTGTATTGAATTTTATATTTCTCTCTAAAGGATTAAAAAGAAGTCTGTGGCACATTAACAACTAATTTTCCAAGCTCCCCTACAACTTTAGTTCACTAAACCCCACCAAGTTAATGAAAGAGTTATAAAGTTACGAAGCAGATGATGACCTCAGCATATATTTAATTTAGCAGAGGAGGTTAAGGTTGTCAGAAGCAAGACACGTGCCAGTTTTAGCAACTTCTTAGTAGTTTCTTGTAACTCTGGACACACTTTCAGCAGCAGTCTGCTTATTGCTGAGGTAATTTTTGACTTAACATTTACTGGATTACTGAAGAGCTTTAGAAAATGATCACTGGAGCAAGTGTCTCACACAAATGCCTGTCCTTTTTAATTTGTTCAAAGCACATTCTTTTTATTCTCTCGAGGATAGTACTTTACACCAGAAGTCTACCCTGACTTTTTAATTCTAACTCTTGCACTTTAACAGGGTTTTATTTCCTTAATGCTACAAGTAGTCATTAAGAGTAACTGCTTATCTTGAGAACACTGTATCACCATGTATCCTTTGTGTTGGGGATCCTTGGAGTTTTAGCTAGTTGCATTAGTGTCATGACCATTCCTAGAGCTGTATCTTTGACATGATATTGAATTGCTTACAAGATAATTTTTATTTAGGTACAAGCTGAGCACCCTCAAATGATCAAGTCTCAAGGTATGCATGAAAAACAATAATAGCAGCAGGGGAGAATTATTGCTACACTGTCAACAGAAAGTCACTGATGTGGTGTCGGTTCTTAGGTGTTCAGTGATGCTTGGATGGATGTCCTGTTTGTTTTAGACTGGTGATGAGAGGCATTATGATTCTGAGTTGCTAATCCAACAGATACGTCTGCAGAACAACCAAGGAAACTGTGTGACTATGTCTTAGTATTGCTTGTAGAGGGGCTGCTATGGTTAGATTTTTTCTGAAATGTATGTTATGTAAAATGGAAAGAACATGACATTAAGCCAAGTACTGTAATGACTTCTTAAAAAGGCAAACAACCTCTACTACAGACTCCTATCCAGAATCACTGTTCAGCTTCTTAAAATACTTCCTTCGAGTTTTTGAGATCCAGATGATACAGGAGTGTCCAGCTGCTTGAAAACCTGAAAATAAAATTAGTGGGTAAATTGATCAATCTATTTTTATTATTAATGAACTTTAAAAAAGCAAAGTAGAATGCGGAAAATCTGATTGATCTGATTTTCTGTTTTCTGAGCATTTTATAAATTCTTATTAATCTGGTTATTTAATCATTTCTAGCCAAATGGGAGGCTGCTGAGAGGCAGTTTTGTAGATTCATCTGAAAATAGGCTTTAGGCTGGGGTCAAATACAAGTTTGTAACTTGCTGTGATATTTTATGCGTGCATTAGTCACTCTCTCTACCTCCTCCCTACAAATTTCTTCAATTGCAGCATATATTTAAAAAAAATAACATTCTCACTTCTTCACTACTGGATACAACCAGCCTCATATATAGGAAAAGCTAATCTGGGATTCAGGAATGGATGAAGTTGGGGCTCCAAGCCATTTAGAGAAAGCTCAAAGTGTGGGTAAAATGTGATGCGCAGATATCACTGAAACATCAGAGGAGAGATTAAGGCACCCAGTTGCTGAAAGGGGCAGCAGGGTGACCGTGGCTTTTCTGTAGTTTTGAAGACATAAGAGGAAATTGCAGAAGAGCCTAGTCTGTAACAGAGGTTTTAGAGATTGCTTTGATTGAAAGAGGAGCTGGATAATACTCTGTGCACAACTTTCATATAGCTAAATAGGATTTATATTATTCATCAATGATGGTGTTACAGTTAAACCATGAGAGTATTTTCTGTAGTTCTTCTCTCATCATTAGTAATTAGAATGATATTTGCCTGTCAGTATAAGTCAACTTCTCACTAATTAGCACACTACTCTGGTGCAATTTGTTCACAAAAGCTAAAGAAGTAGAACTGCATCCATGACTCATCCAAAAATGCAACACGGCTCAGAAAGGAAGAGGTCTGTACCAAGATTTAATCTGTTAGAAGAGACAGATTAGTTCCTAAAGAGAAAGGTTTAAGTGACTAAGACCCCAGTAATTTAATCTAATGGAAATCAAAGGCAAGGCTGTACTGATTTCAGAGTCATTGGGTAACCTTTGAAAATCAGTTGTGATGCTAGAAATCTTAACTTCAGGCATTAGGATATTTTTTCTTCTTTTTTACAAATAACTGACTATAGTAATGACCTTTCAGTAGGAGTATGTATTTTAAGTGGACGTTATGGTGATATGTATATTCATATTCATGGAATGTCATAGGCAGTAGAAAGAGGACTGGTCTGTTTGCTGCTCTGGTTTGAAACTTCCGTAAGATCTGGAAATCTCATTGTTGTATATTTTCAATATATTGCTTTCTCTAACAAAACCTTTTTGTATTCCGGTTCTTTCCATACTTTGATTTTCCTTCAGCAGAAACCATCTTCTTCAGAGTGATGTGGAGTAAACTGCTTTTAAGAAAGGGGGTTTTGTTCTGTCCTTACAGCTTTTTCTTCGTATTTCAACTTTCTTTCTCCTTGGAAAGTTGGTTCCCTGAGAGCTGAGATGCACATTGTTTGTAATGCTGCTACATTATCTGTTGCTGTGTTTTTTGGTGAAAGGGCTGGGAGCACAGACTTTGTAATGAAATCTTCAAGGTGGCAGGGGGAATGACAGTGGAGATAAACAAATGCCAAAAATTGTACATGAACTATAATTTTTTCAGCTTCTTAATTGTTGAGGTCTTAGTCTTTTACCCTTTGGGAGCAAGTGCTTTCACTTGTTACTCAGTTGTCACAAAATCTGGCTACTGATGTGTAGTGTCTGAGAGTGCAGCAGAGCCTGTGAGACCCGGATGCCAGACTAAAAGAAAAAGCAAGAAAGGGAGCCAAGTCTTTTTGATTGTCTGGCTGTCGGGGTCTTGTTTTTGTGTCTCACACCATGATCTGTGCCCTTGATACTATGTTCCTTCTTCCCCAGAAGACAAATGTGACTTAAAAATCTGAAAGGAATGCATATTTCAAAACTAAAAAGCTTCTTAGCAACAATTAGCCTTCTTTTGTGAAGAATCTGAGGTAAGTGAGGAAAAGAAGGCAAGAGGAACCAGCAATGCCTGTGTGCCCCTACCCATTTAGTGGATGTGTTCACTTCAGTTTCTATCCCAACCTCTTTTTTTATTTATTTATTTTTTTTAATCTCTAAATGAAATAATTGAAATCTCCAGTTCTGAACAATTATGAAAATTCTGTGCTGGCTGTTTGACCAGAAGGCTGCTGACCAGAAAGGAAATGAATAATTCATGTTTATCTGTGGTGTTAAGGAGGGCTCTGAAAAAAAGTGGTCTAATGGATGTAATTTTGAACATAGCAAGAATGATGAATTTCACTTACCCTGAAGAAATCCCTGACCCTTGTTTCTGTTCTTCCAATTAAAGCAAGAGGGGAGGAATTTTTGCAAAGCAAATAGAAGAAGTAGTGTGGCATTTGGGGCAAAAAGAAGTATTTTCCTTGAACAATAAGAAATATATTCCAAGGATGGAGTAGGAAATTGAATATTTAAAAATATAAGCTCCTGAGGTGTTTCTTTGCTTTCTTAATTTTCCTCTTGAAGGTAGAAAGTGTAGTAAAGATTATAAAACAAAAGTTAATATCCATAGAAATACATCTAAAGCTTAAAGAGAGTAATTTCATACAGCGTGTGAAGCAATGCATTAGTTGCTAGTAGCAACTGCTGTAAAATACTTTCTGTTGTAATCCCCACTTCTCACACATTTATAGTTTTTCTTAACATTCCCTTTCTAAAATAATTTTTTTCTGAGGATTTTCCTTTCAGTCTTTACCCAAACAAAAGAAAATGTGAAAAATCTATATTATTTTTCTACATTTTTTTTAGAGAAATAAGAAAATTATTTATCATTTGAACTAGATGTATTTCAAATTGAAGGTATTTTATTTTTCCAATATAAATCCTAGGTGTGGTAATTACAAGCCTTGAATGGTTGTATGAAGATTAAGATTAGTTCTTTTCTTGCTTTGAAATCTTTTAATGGTATTGAGACAATTATCATATGACTATTGTGGAAGCTTTTTCATCTTCAATCAAATCAAATGTTAGTCTTAAATGTTTTAAGAGATCTCTAAAGCTTTTGTAAGTATGGTGACGGTATTTGGATTGCGTGAATAAGTGAATTTCTGATGTTTTTTCCCTGGGGGGTGATTTCAGGGTAAGGGAAGCAGACTATTAAGTCATTCTGCTTCTGGCATACAATGTGGTTATTGTCAGTCTTAGGGTCCTGAGCCATTGTGTCAATGCCCAGGAAATGAATGTTTCATGATCACTCTGTATCCTCACCCCAAAGGAGGTTTTATTTTTGTAAAATCATAATGAATAGGATTGGAAATTGCATGAAAAGGTCAGGCACTCATCCCTCCTGAATCCTAACACAAAAGTTGTTGCATTTTTATGTTAGGTAGATAAGGTGAGTTGGAAATAAATAAAAATAGAAAACTGAGGGGAATTCCATATGGATTTTCTTAAACCCAAAGAAAACCTTTCACCATCCTGTCCTCAGAAGTCAGGAAAGCCAGAATTGTTTTCTTTTATGCATAATGGCTATTTTTTCCATTTCCTGGGTTAATTCTGTTGTCAGAGAATATGGAGACTGCAAGTGTGTAACTACACAAACACAAATTCGAACCTGTCAGGCAGAAGCTTTATTTACTGTGGTCACTCACAGTGAGAGAACACTGGGACGGTGTCTCCCTGTCCGCCACCCTGTCCTCTGCCAGGGAGTTTGTCTGCACAGACTCAACCTATAGATGGTTTCAGAAAAAAAAAAAGAAAGAGATGAGAAAAAGAATCATTTTGATGTGAACAAAGCCAAGTACCCCTCCCTGGGAAGGATGGACTCAAGTAGCGTGTGAACTGCCACAGTTCAAAGAAAGAATCAAACAGTACATAATGTTACAAAGTGGGGATGTGGCTCTGACTGGAACCTACAGTAGTGGCACACCCAGTATTACCTTAGCTCAGAGGTGGGGAGTTGGAAACTATCACAGGCTGTTTGCTTTTAGTCAAAAGGAATGTTATTTTAGTAAAGATAATATCTTAGCAAGACCTCCCAAATATTAAATATCAATAATTTTACCACCACACTGTCTTTCCTTCAGCCTAAACTCACAGATCAGGTTTTCTAGGTCTTATTGTCCTCGCTGTGTCCTAGTTTTGTAAGATTTTTTGTTAGTTTTTATTTTTTTACAGAGTACCATCTTATTGTTCATCACTGAACTTAAATTTTTCTTTAAGTGATGTGTGCAAATTGGAACACACTTCTGCAGCTTCCTTGGAAGCGCTGCGGAGAGTGAAATAGTTGACTGATGTCTTGTATAGGCTAAACACCATTTTGTACATCTCACGGTGATGTTTATCTTTCACAGTAAAAACATAAGTGTTTGCTTATGTTGAGTTTGCAATCCATTATAGTATGTAAATTGTGTTCTGCAAAAATATTACCTCACTTTTCATTTTTCATCTTCTATTATAGAAAATATGCTGCACCCAATGGGGCAATAGTCTTTTAAGAGTTCATACGTTTATAATTATGCTAAACAATTAAGAGCTCATATGACTCTTCTGCTTTCAAGATTAGAATCTTGCTTTCTATGTGTTACCCTTTTTTATCATAGGAAATGATGTTGTGTTTCTGTAGTGGCTCCCATCACAGACCTTAACACATTTTACAAGCATTAACTAGCAAACCTCAGCACTGATTATTTTTCATAGAGATTCTAGGTCCTGTGGGGAAATGGTTTCTTTATTATGAGTGCAGGCAGGTCAAACCATTTCCCGTATGTTGTCTAGCATTAGTCAGTGATCTGTAAAGTTTAGCATCATTTTTACCCACAGTGAAGCTAATGAGATTAGTTGTAGAAAACAGTCTTTCTTAGTTGAAAAGATCATACCTCTGTAAGGGCTTGTGGATCAGTTGAAATCCAACTACAGAGGGTTATGTGATCGTTATCTTGGTACTGTTAATCATGTAATTACTAATATTTGGTTTCTCAGAATCTACCTTCTGAACATCTTGGATTAGCAAACAAGATATGGGATTAACAAATAAAAACCCCAACCCTCTCAAAAACTGTCTCCGGAGGTGGCAGGGGGGCAAAGAGAGAGGGAAGGAATAAGGGGTGGTTGATCCTGATCTTTTTTTATTATTAGTTTATTTTTTTTAAGAACTGTGGAGGGAGTTTTGTGGGGTTTTGTTGTTGTTGTTTTTTGCTGTCTTTTGCTTGGGGTTTTTTTTGTTTGTTTTCTTTCCTTTTTCCTAAAGGTTCTTCTAATTTCAAAGCATGAAGGGCCACCATAATGTCGTAGTTAATATGCCAAGTGACTTACATGGGATGGGCTTCATCTAGGAAAACTAAAATGTTGTTATTCTGTGAGAGATATAAAATTTCTTGTAATATTTTTTCATCCTATTTTATTATAAACCCTTTCTCTACCCCAGAAATGTTGTGGAATTTGTGGTCTGCTGTATCTTTATCTGGCATTTGTGTCGTCAGACTTTTTTCACAAATGATGGAAGTTTCAACTGCTCGAGTAGTGCAAAAGGCAATAAATATTGAACCTGCATTAAGTTTTACTTTTTTGTTGCCACTATGCAGCTTCTCTCCAAAAAAATGCAAAAGAATGCACGTGTTGCAGAGTCTAGCTGTGGGTTCTCCTGAAGTCAGTTGAGAGCAGTCTATTTGATACAGTCAATTGAGAGAAGTCTATTTGATACCAAGATTGAAATCTTCTACATGTTATCTTGGGAGCCATCACTGCATTTCTTCAAATGCATTTTCTTTTCAACATAGCAGGGCTTCATGCAATGACAGGATAATGAATTGAAACAGTAGATTGTATTTTAATAATACTTGACCCAGAATGCACCAGAGAGATGTTTCTTGCCCAGTGAAGTGTGGCACTCTTATCCCAGTCTTTTTTCTAATTTAGAAAGCTGTGGCACTGACATAGCAGGACTGTAATTTAAACACTCAGAATACAAGATCTGATGATATAAATCCAGCAAAATATAAGTGGTACCAAGAGCATGCCTGTTCAGATTGCATCTACTTTCTTCTAATCAAGTTCTGCCATGAGGTGTATTTTAACCCTCTTAGTTTTCTTTATGTAAAGTTTAATTCAGGCCTTAATCTTTGTTAATGTTGAACTTTTTTTTTTTACTGTTGTTATTTTATTGCAAAATCCTGTGCATAACATTACATTAGACCCTGTTCATGTAGCTAGGTAGGATGCTGCCCTGTGCTATTCACAGTCTAGGTAAATTTAGAAAAAAACATTCAAGACTCATCTGGAAAGAATGTATTGTTTGCTGATGCCTCAGTCCATGAGTGCAGCAAAGTATTTCTCATAGTTGCTCATTATTATCAATTGCAAGGGGACTAATCTGTTGTTTGCTCGAACATTATCAGTTGAGCAGTGAAATGCTTTGAAAAAGTAAATATTATACGTTTGAAGTTTGATAATGCAGCTGATAATGCGTAGATTACTTGTGAAAAATACTACTCTGTCTACAATGTAATAGGAAAAAAATGTTTCTAGGTAATTGCCTTTTTCATATACTACATGCTGTGACAAAATTACTGAAACAAGGAGTTATTGTTACCCCTAGTGTATTGTTAAATCCCAAATACCAAGTATCAGAAATTTTCTTTCCTTGGGAATTCCACAAAAGCTTCCAAATTTCAGGAGGCACTTCATTTTATTGGCCTTCAATGTAAGGAAGTGTTGAAGCAAGGTATGGCAAGGTGGCTTACCTCTGAACTTGCAATAGGGGACTTAAGGCTAATTTCAGCTAAAAAAAAAAGAAAATACAAGAAAAGTAATACTGGTTTTGTATGTTAGCAGAAGAATTCCCATTTCCTCTTTAGAGATGATGCAAATTGTATTTATGAAGATATACATCCTGGGTGAGCAGTTTATTTTCCAGTATTCTGAAATACGTCTTTAATGCTCTACTACTTAAAAATAGCATGTTTTTCTCTAATATATACAGAAATTTGTGATTTTAAAAATCACATTGGGGGCACATTAGATCAGAGACTTCATTACAGATTCTTTGGTTGTCTTTAACTGTTATGCACATATGCATTTTTCCAGTTTAAAAACACCACCACCAACAAAAAAAACCAATCAACCAACCAACAAAAAAAAACCCCAAACCACAAACACCAAAAAACAACAACAAAAAAAAAACCAAACAAAAAACCCCAAACTAACAAAAAAAAGAAAACTGAAAAAAAAAGTGAGAGATTTCATGTAGTTGTATATAGTAGTTATAAAATGGTTGATTTTTGCTTGTTTTTTTTCTTCCAGTGAACATGTCACCTAATCTGCTACATGCGCTGTACCTTCTCTCCCCCAATGAACTTTCATGATATAGAAATCTTTCTTTTTTCAGTTTTAGGATAGGCTTTTTGAGATACTGTGATCACAGCTGCATGCAGTATCCAGTAAGTAGCTATACCAAGGATTTGAATGTGAAAATATCCACTGGATTTTTTTCATATAGATTCTAGGTCTCCTTAGGGAAAATTGTTTCTTTTTTAAGAGTACAAACAGGTCAAACAGTTTCCCGTATGTTGTCTGGCATTAATCAGTGATCTGTAAAGTTTAACATCATTTTTACTCCCAGTGAAGCTAACGAGATTAGTCATAGAAAACAATCTTTCTTAGCTGAAAGATATTTATTCCCTCCTCTTGCCTGAAAAATTTAGTGAGCTCCTCTATTCACAGAACTTGCCACAATATTGTGTACTGGGAGTTTCCACAGAGCTTTTAAGAAGAAGTTATGTAGCTTTCCCCCAAATGTTTTCCTATGATTTCCTTAAGTGTATGGGATTTACTATATCAATTCCTGCCTGAAACACAGGAGCAGAAAAAACGCATTCACTGTTTAAATGTATTTGCAGAAGTGTACTAAATACTGTGATGGCAGAGTTTCACTTTAAAGGTGACTCCACATCAAACAGTTTTAGGGATTGATTAAAAAATGAAAGTATATCGAAATACTAAGTGGAAACTTATTATAGTAGATTAGTACATGGGAGGGTAGTTGACATGTACAGTTGAGATCAAAGTATCTGATTTGCTAAAAGACTCAGTGTTTTCTAAAACAGCTTGAAAAAAATTTCATTTTCTCTGTATTTACAGCAAAGAAAGGTGACCTGCCAAGGTGGAGAAAATAACCAAGGGAGCAACTATTTCAGACTTGATTCTAACAGATAGTGAGGCTAGAGCTCAGAGTCTGAAAGCAGAAGGCCATTAGGATGAAACTGTTCTGAAAGCATAATACTTCAAAGGACCACTTGAACCACTGAGTACCATTTTTCTGAATATAAGAAAAAGAAGGAATGATAGGAGAAAATCAACGGCAATGAGCATTAAAAGGTAGACTTCAGCCAACTTATAATTAGATAGAAGTTGTCATTTAAGGGGTAAAGGTCTTGGGAAAGGTTCCTTAAAGAGGCAGTATCAAAAGCACAACACAAAATGATTTTGATGTAAAACACAGATAGGAAGTATATTAAGAGAAAAATATAGTTTAATGAGAGCTTTCTAAAATCAGGGAGAACTATAGTGCAAGTGGTAAAATACCACTGTCTTGATAGTGGCACATAGAGTGACACAAACATGTAGAGACAAAATTAAAAAAGAAATAGAAATTTTCAGTGACGAGAATACAGTAAAAGGCCATAAAAGTTTTCTGTTTGCCATATTAGGTGTTAAAATAAAACAAAAGAAAACAATCCATTGTTTAATTTGAAGGAAGAGAAAATAATGGATTGCTCAAATGAAGCTGAAATGGTGCATTTTCTTTTGCGTTTCAGGCCTTTTAAAGAAACTTACTTATAACAGTTTAACATAATTAAAAAGCATCAGTAGGATGAGAATACAGGCCATAACAGGAAAAGCATGAGTCGAAGAATATTTATCCCAGCTTGGTGTATTTAAGTCAGCTAGGTCTGATGAGGTTTACCTACAGTCCCTCAGGAATTAACCAAATCAATGGCTCAGAAACCAGTGGTGTTTGTTTTTGAGAGCTCATAGAGGACAGGTTGGCCCCAGAGGGCTGAAGAAGGGCAAATATAGTAATTAATCTTTCAAAAGAGGAAAAGCAAGCGTGACTGATCTAACAGTCTTTCTTTCCTGACTTCAAAAGTTGAAAAGAGGCTAGAGCAAATTAACAAACAACTGGTTCTTAAGAACTTAGAGTACAAGAATAAGCCAGTATGATTTTACAAATTAAAAATAACATCAAAACAATGTGTGTTCCTTCCATGTAGGAATGCTTGCCTAGCACATGCAATATGACAACTTCCTTGGTAGTCTCATGCATGACTTTCAAAAAAAGAAAATTGTAGATAATGCAAATGCAAGAGAATTCTAAGAAAATTATGTCTTATTGGTAACCCTGTTTACAGTAGTCATCTCTAGTTCTCTGTCATTTCATTAAGAAATAGGAATCACTGTCCCAAAGTGTGTAAAATTATATTGTTATAAATTTTGAGAAATTATCTGGGAACAGTAAGATTTAATTAAAAAAAAAAAGATTTAATTAAGGACTGCAGCATCAGATGTAAGGCTGCAAATATTTATTTTGCTCTCTTTGTCAGCAGTGGAAAATGTTTGACAGATTTTTTTGTTTCATTCTGGCCTTTGGACTCAAAGAAAAAGTTGGATAAAGTCTCTAGGAAGTTGACAAAAGTAGGAGTGCTAGAAAACACATTTTTCTGTGGATTGTTGAAATATCTGCATATAAAGACTCTGGAATAAAAAATGTTTGAATGAGACATGATTGTCATGTGTAATAAAAGCCCCAAACAAACTAACTTTTACAAAAATGGAAGTAATCAAATTTCTATTCTAGGAGTTGCCATAACCAAAGTGAGATTTAATTAAGGCATATGAAGGAAAACTAGTTTGAAGAAATTGGATGTAAGGAGGAGACTTTCTTGGTGCAAGAATGGCTGAGTACTGGACTAGGCTGTGAATTCTCTGTGCTAGAAGGGATGCTAGAATGCTGAAAACAAGCATGGGATTGTCTTGACATTTTTGGTGAGGGAGATTCGTGAGATGAGTTATTTGAGGTACTTTCTAGCAATATGTTTCTTTGTGTCTTGTTTCTAGCTTGTAAAAACAAAGCAGAAGATATTACTATCTCATTCTAAGGGTAATGCATCGTCCTGAATTTTTATTCTTACTCCCTGATGATGTGAGTTAATCCTTGCGTACAGATCAATGTAGCTGGAATTGGCATGGGGGCAGGAACATGCTGTTGCTGAGTACCTCAGAAGGATCACTATGAAGGTGTAGCAGAGGAAACCCGTATGCAATGTGCTTTAAGTTCAGTTAAAGCATGGCTTTTTGTGTTCAATTAACTTCCTGTTGTAATGACAATTCTGTTTGGCCTTGCAGCAGTTGGAATCTGATTGTATTCTCAAGGAAGAGAGACCTGATTTTTTTCCTGTAATTCAGAGAAGAGCACATTTTTCTAACTGCAGCTTATATTTTAGTTTTCTCTGCATTTTTGCTTTGACATTATGCTTCAATTTCTTTCTCTGCATAGAGTGGCAATGGGAAGTAGCAAGGATCATTGTATGTAAAGTTAGAAAGCAACATTTTGCTGGTGATTTTTGAGGACCTGCATAGCTTACCTCTCACCCCAGCAAATAAGGTTCTGGATCTGTGAGCAAGAGCAGGGAAGGAGCTAGACACGCTGAATATTTATGGGATATGGTGAAAATGAAAAAGGAGAGATCTCTTCTGGAGGTGGAAATAATTTACTACAAACCACCAAATAAGGAAGCCAAAGTCTGACCAAGACCTGAATCATAGAATCATCAAATAGTTTGAATTAGAAGGGACCTTCAAAGGTCATCTCGTCTGACCCCCCAGCAGTGAGCAGGCTTATCTTGAATGAGATCAAGGCAGCCAGGGAAATAGGTCATCACCACTGCTACTCACAGTCCAGTTTAGATGCAACTTCTCTGGCTTGGTTTTATAGAAGTGGGTAACGGTATTTATCTTAGCTCTCAGGGGAAGTGTAAAAGTTAATATGCTAAAACGGGCATTGTGACTAAGAAGCTTCAGTAAAAGGTGTCTTTGCTAGAAAAAAGGAACCTGCCAGCACATCTTCATAAACTGTCAAGTGTATCTGGTCTAAAGAGTAGAATTAGAGAACACAAAACATAGAAATCATGTAGGCGTTTTTTCACACTACATCAGAAGTTTGTTTACTACAATCAAATATGTGTGTGTATACATGTGCAAATGTATTCAGAGGTGTGAGTATGTATACATGCATGTGTGTATGTACATACATTTTTTGTGTGTGTATATATATATCTATAGCTGCACACGCATAGAGGGTGTGAGATAAACAGAAAGGAAAAACAGAAAATACGTATTAATGGTGCTTCAGCATCAGTTTCCTGCATCTAAAAATAAAGAATCCAAAAAGGGCTTAAAGTTTCAGTAAAGGCCTAGATTGAAAAAGCAAAAAATGTTACATGAAATTAAAATAAATTCAAGGAATGATGTAATAATTGCAAAGAAATTTCAGAAATGTTAATTTTAATGAGCAAAGTGTGATAGAAGTTCTTATGGAACACATGGGTAACATATAGTAGTTTCCTGAACTCTCCACTCAGCGTTGGAAAGTAAGAGGTGGTGAAGAAAGCAGGTTAGAATGCTACAAATTGCAGTGCAATATACCCAGACAGCAGAATTACTATTTTATTTTGAATGAAATTTGGAAGACATGTATTAATGACTATGCTTCCTAAGGATCATTAAGGCAGAAGCGATGAAGAAGTTAGAATAATCCTTTATGATTATGCTCATCTACATGATTGGCACAGCAGGCAAACAAAAATAACAAATAACTGATTTGTGTAAGTGCCCAGAAGAAATATGCATACTTTGACACTGCTGAAAAAGCACTGAGTCTAACCCAAAGCATTATAAATGCAGAAAAGCGTGAAGAAAGTGCTTTCTACTTTTGCCTTTTTCTGAGTTGAGACAAATGTCCTAGTAGCAGAAGATATACTGCTGTAAGTCATTTGGTTAGCTTTACGTGAACCTTTAGAGAAAAGAAAATGAGAAATCCTTATAAGGTTTTTTTGTTTGTTTTGGGTTTTGTTTGGGGTTTTTTTGTTTTGTTTTGTTTTGTTTTTAATGTCAGTTCAGTGGCCTGTGAGGCTCTGACCTTAAATCAAGTTAAGCTTTTTGGAAAAGTTATGAAGAGCATGGAAGTTGTGTCGCCTTCTTGTAACATTTGATACACATTTACACTACAGAAATAACGTATCCTTTGGTAAATAAATTTGGTTTAGTTTGGCACCCGCCCCAGTAATTCGTTTCTGAAATGGTTACCTCAAACACGACAAAAATAGTTTACTTTGTTTTAACAATAACCTTCATTCTCATGGTCATTCAGGCCCCCCTTGTCTCCTGTCCAAACAAGGACTTTCTGTTTTGTCCTGCAATTAAATACGTCACCCTTCGAATACTTCAGTTCTCTCAATCAGTTTTGACTGTGTTCAAGGTTCTGGTTACCTTTTGCTGTAGTTAGCCATAGACCAGTGCTGGATAGTTGATGTATCCTTCATATAGTAGATGACTGTCTTTCTCTGGTAAGTTGTATCTATTTACATTGTTGCAGTAAAGATAGCTGGTTTTTATTTTGTGCTTATGTTTATCAGTGTTGCAAGAGAAGTATTTTCCACTTGGTAGGGCATTTCTCAAGCAGTACTATAGGTTTGACAGTTCCCAAGAATATTGGCCCTGAGATTGGCAGTCACTGTGCAAGGAAGACTGACCTCAGGAGGCTGAAAACTCTATAGCTTTTTAAAAAGTTTTCAGAAGCATCTTTTGCACTAAGGAAAGTCTGCCCGAGTGTTTGTTTAAATGGATTTTCCAGTAGGAATAAACCTTTAAAGTTTTCAAATTACTGTGGGGGCTTTCTCCTTTGGAAGACAGAATTCAAGATAGCTTTTGCTGGCAAAACCCATTTTGAAGATTAGGATTTTTCATTTGAAAAGACAAACTAAGGCTTGTAATTCAAAGGACCATAGGGAATTTCCTCTTCGTGTGCTTTTGCTCTCAGGCAAGGTAGCACCCAGAAGAACTATTGCAGAAATCAGTAGGGGATCTGGATTATTAGTCAGTATTTCATATGTGTGACTAGTTGTTTTTAATTTCATTTTGGTTTTTACTTTAAGACCTATTGCTAGGTAACTCCACGCAACCAACATGGTTAAAAAAAAAAAAGAATTAACTGTCTTCCTGCTCCTCTCAATAACCAGTTCCTAGAAGATGAGTAGGAAAGGTGTGATTTCTGATCTGCATTCCACTGACACGTGGGAGTCTTGCCGTGAATTAGGGTGAGACAGAATTCCATTTGTGAAATCATTGTTTGCCTCCTAAAACATAATAATGCTGGTCTTCTGAAAGTAATGATGATAGCTTTGTGTGAATGAGAGTAGGACAAATAAAAAGCAGAGTAGAATTTTGTCCAGGCTCTGAATTACTCTTTTAGATGTTTGAAGTGTTGGACAATTTTTTTGAGCTGTTCATACTTGATTTCTCTTGGTTCTGTATTTATATATAAAAGTTTATCTCTTTGGCTCATGGAAAGTTAAGAATGTAGCTGTTG
Source organism: Coracopsis vasa (assembly GCA_026283785.1). Classification (NCBI taxonomy): domain Eukaryota; kingdom Metazoa; phylum Chordata; class Aves; order Psittaciformes; family Psittacidae; genus Coracopsis; species Coracopsis vasa. The sequence continues at coordinate 15,616 of JANHGB010045727.1, read as the reverse complement.
CATGAGGTCTGCATATATTCCAATGAGCATCTGAGGCCTTAGTTGCTTGCACATGCATCTTGCACAGCCAAGATATTCAGTTTTGTTATACTTTTTGTATATTTAGTACTTAAAGAAGATCCACAGACTTCTGAATGGCTAAAAAGCCATGCTTCTGGATAACCCAGTCTTATATTACTGACACATGTGGCAAGTATACTTTGCCCTGCATTTTCTTTTCCGCTTGTCTTCCACAACTGCATCATAGAATCATAGAATCAACTAAGTTGGAAAAGACCTTTAAGATCATCAAGTCCAGCCATTACACCAGGACTGCCAAGACCACCACTAAACTGTGTCACTGAGGGCCTCATCTACATGGTTTTTGAACACTTCCAGGGATGGTGATTACACCACTTTCCTGGGAAGCCTGTTCCAATATAGGATTACACTCTCTGTAATACCTCCAATACCTGATTACCTCTCTGAAGAACCTTTATTGTTCTCTTCCTTGAAATTAGTTACACTGTCATCTCTTGGTTTATATCACTGAAACTTTGTGAAACAAAAGGATTCTCCAGAATGCAGAGCACTATGTACAGGGGTGCGTTATTTATTTACAGAGCCTGACACTCTACCTGACCTACCTTAAAGTATTCAAAAATAGAAACTGATAACTTGAAAGACCAAGAAGGTATCAAGAACAATAAAATATTTAAAGAATTATCACTGAAGTAAAGTAATTCACAGCCTGAATTAGAGCTATTGCTTCCTGCTTCATAGTCTTTGGTTATCTTGGCCCTTGAATTCAAAGTGGCACTGATGATGCCAGCTTGATGCTACTTGAGTTCTGCTTTGCTCTATGGAAGAAGTGTCTCCACCTACTGTATAAATTTAGCATGCTTCACTAAGATACAAGCTGCCAGGCTTTACTTAATTTACTTTGGTTCTCCTTCAGAGAGTTCATATTCTTTGCATTTTAAGTTTCCTTGATAAATAGGATGCTTCTGGCTTGAAGTTGCATGGCACCTTTCCATATCATTTGTGCCAGCACATTTCTGTATTCCTACCTGCTCAGTCAAGGTTGAAACACCCTAACATTTCTGTCACAAAAAGCCTGGACCAGAAAACTTTGTTTTATATAATGCCATTGCTTTAAGAAATAGATCTTACCTGCAGCTAATGATTATCTGCCATTGCAGACAATTTGAGTTTTAATCTTCATTAGATTGCAATATATTTATTTATTTTTAGTTGACAAAGTGAACTATGTATGTACATGTAACATACTCTTAGTATTAGGAACAAACTGTGCTGGCTCTTAAAGAAAACAAGTAATCAGGTACTCAAATTATGTGTTTCTTTTTTTGTGCACCACACACTCCCATGTGAACATGTACCCAGAAGGTACTGTTGACTCATGGTTTTAGAATGACACTGGAGCTCCTTAAATCTGTTCCCCACTGGGCCACTTACGTGTTTTATGACCTTTGGCAAATCATACAATTTTTCTCTCTTTCTTCTTTTTAAAATTTATCTCCTGTGATGGAAAGAGAGGTTTAGCAGGGATGTCCAGGCAAGTGTAATGTATTTCAACCCAGGATTGTGCCATCTAATTTTTCTCAATCCAATATTGCAATTAATCAATTTCTTTTTGTTTTCTGGTGATTCTTTAAAGTTACAACTATGTAGCACGCACATAAAATTAACTGATTTGTAATTTTAATGCATCATGGACAGTGTGCTCATCTCTGTGCCATCACACCTAAGGCTAAGCCTACATTTTCAAGATACAAACTAAAAAGTCTGAGATAAGACCAAGATAAAGAAGTGGTGGTGGTGTTCCAAATAATGACTACTGATCCATAGTCTGTCATCCAAACCTAATGGATATATTATATTATATTCAATCTCATGAATATATTCTTTGTAATTCTTAAATAGTACTAATCAGTCATGAAGATTATAAATTGTGAAAATGAAATGCACTAATGTAGTGTTTTAAATTTTCATACTAGTTTGAGTACTTGCATGACCTTCATAAGATAAAATAAGCTTTCTAGGTTTAGTATGAACAATTCAACATGCAGGTCAACTTCCAGGTCTAATGAGAGAGGCAGAAAGAGAAATCTATCAACCTGCTGGGTGCAGCTAGCAGGTAACTTGGCATTTGTGTGCCACCTTATGCATTCAGATGTTGATAGGTGAACTCTGTAGATGCATAGTCATGTCTACCACTGAGTTTCTAGCAAAGCACCTTGGGTTTTTTTTCTGCAGATAGAATAGTTACGGCTCAGAGTAGCCTGTATTAGATGGAGACTATTTTGATATTGCCCTGAACTTTCCTGCACTCACTGCGAAAGAAAAAGAGCTGGTTTTAAATCAAGGGAACTGACCTATAATTCACTTAATGAAGTTCTGCTGATGGAAAAGGGGGGTCAGTTTTACCATGAATCAAGCACTCTAGGTAGCAAACCACTGTCAGTGATTCATGCAAGTATTTAATATCTATTGTTAAATTTTAAGCCGGGACTGTGGAAGCTTCTAGAAACAGCAGAGTGTAACTTCAGGACAGTTTATCTTGTGAATCTAATAGGACAGCGTCTGCAAAACCAGTCACAGTACTTACCCTTACATATTGTGAGATGTTACTGGTTTTCACTAGGTCTTTACTGTTTACATACTCTCAATTTTATTTGTTTTCATGACATTCACAATCTTTTTTTTTGCATAGCATTAAGCCTCCTGATAATTAAAAGTCTGCCAAGAATTTTGTGATGGATTTTCTTATGAACTGTCACACATGCAGTTCAGTAATTGTTTCTTAGTTAAGATCATAACTAAAGAGTGTATACATAAAGTGATCATGTTGTGCTTTTCTAGCTGTGCACACAGAGGCAATAGCCATGAGCGTCTCAATTTATACATATATGCATGCATTTATACAGTTGTTAGTTTGTATTCTTTTCATATTTTGCATCCACTTATGTATTAGAATATGCATGTGATTAAAAATCCAAACAACAGTGTACCTAATTAGTGTTGTAACAAAAAAAAATGTGGTGTAGAATAGAATGATAGAATGGTTTGTGTTGGAAGGGACCTTAAAGATCATATAGTTCAGTGGCCAGGGACACCTTCCATATCTTTGTTTTCTAGCACCCAAAGTTACAAATTTTGATATGGACTAGCACAAACATCAGAATATTTTAGAAAGCTAAAATCTGTTGATGATCAATGTGGTCCGTTTTGTGGTATTATTGAACTCTTGAGAGAGTAAAGTGCTGCTTAAGTATCCCTAATTGCCAAGACTTCCGTTTTGATGAAAAGTGCAGTGTGTTTTGAGGCATTAAGGTAGCCTAATATTTGCCATTCTGAGTGATATTTTCTGGAGAGGACTCTAGCAAGGCTATATAACAACATCTCTTGCTGCTTAGACACCGTACACTCAGCTGTCTTTGTATCTCCTGCTTTTTCAGTGTCAGGTTTTCAACAAAAGAAGATTTGGGGAATTTAAACCTGCATTTTATTAAAATGATTCACACGTGTCAATATCTTCATGACTTTCTGCACAGAATAATATTCCTTTTCTGGCACAGACCAGGTTACCAGATAATTGCCGAGAAAACTCTTATATGTTAAATAACGTTGGGGTTTTCTGGTGATTTATTGGGATTTTGGGGGGTGGGTTTTTTGTTTGCTTGGGTGTATTTTTGTGTGTGTTTTTTGATTTTGGTTGTTTTTGGGGTTTTTTTTTGCTAGTGAAATAGCTGGTTTGCATAGTTTATAGGTTGCAATTAAGATTTTCTCGTATGTTACATTCTGGCCCAGGCATCAACCAGTTGTTTAGGGAAGGGAGCCTTGCATAGAGAAAGGAAACAGAAACTCATTGCAGACTGTTCTTTGAACAAGCATTATAAAACTGTTAGGAGAAGCATTATTCAATGTCTGTCAGAATTAAGATACAGCTTTACAGGAGAAGAATCTTGGCTTAAACTTAAGAGCTATTTTCAGTCCCCAGGCAAATCAGCTTCTCTTTTATTTTATATTTTAATGGTACCCCTTGGGTTGCATTTCTTAGTAGCACATTCTCTGCAGAAGTTACTTTTTAATGCCAATGCAAATGCAATGATAATAAAATGAGATGGGGTTCTTCAAAGTAGCAATACTATAGAAAATGGATTAGGTAATCTGATCCTTTTTTCATTCTCTGTGTAAGTTTTCTTTAGATATTTTTTCTGATTGCTCTTGAGGTGTCATGAAGAGCCCAGAGGCCTGAGAAACACTGGGTTTTGGACAAAAAGTTTAAAAATGGTCCTAACTGTTGTAAAATTATGTGCTGATTTCCTAACATTGAAAACTACAATTAAAAGTGTAAAAGTTAAATAAAGTGGCAAATACATATTTTTATAAGATTATCTTGAGAGAGAAATTAGAAAAGGCCCTTTCATGAAGTTAATGTACTAAATTTGAGGAACTGTGAATAAGGAGCTGGTTCCATTTGGCCAAACCACATTGAAGCAAAAGCTCAGTATTTGTATGATTCCTGTCTAGTTTAGCACACAGTAAATGTTTTACCACATTGAAGCAAAAGCTCAGTATTTGTATGATTCCTGTCTAGTTTAGCACACAGTAAATGTTTTATTTTGCTTTTAAAATACATAATAAAATGTAGCTATTTAAAAATCTACAGAGGAAATGTAGCTAAATTAATGATCAATGTTTATTTCTATATTGTTTATTAATGTTGAATTTGTTTGTATTAAATTTTGCTGACAGTTTTCTCAAGCAATTTCCTTAAAGTTTCATATTAAAGTATCTATAACATTTTAATACACTTTTAAGGGATGAAATACATTTAAATATCAGTGTAAATTTGAGAAACTGTTGAGAAACTGCCGTCTAAAGGAGTGAAATGTTGGGTCACAGATCTTTTTTTGTTTCCCAGTTGCATCCATTTCTTCCCTCAGAACTTTTTCTCTTCTACCTATCAAAATCATGTCGTCTCATTTCACTCCTTGTTTACCAGGCATTATGGATGGATAGTTTTTTGCCTGTAGCATGGAAGACTTGTTAGTGCTTGAAAACTTTGTTTTTCTGCCTCCAGCTCCTCCAATCTTTCATAAGGTGATTTACCAGGAGCTCAGGCATCTGAGATTATATGTCATTGCATAATTTGATGAAAATCAGCTGATAACTACCCAGTTTAATGTCATTTTCATTCATAGTTGCTTTGGACTGAGTGTTGAGACAACCGAGAGATGTCTGAGCTCAAAGTGCAGAGAAAGGTCTTTGTGCTTTAGGGCCTTCAAGCATATCCAGGGCTGAAACCTCAAAGCAAGTGCAATGTCTTTTTGATCCTGTGATTATGTATATTGCATTGTGGGCAAAATCTCTCAGTCAAGCCCACTCCATTGGTTAAAGTTGGACAGATATGTTCTTGGTTCTTTTTTCCTTCTCACGTAACAAGCCTCCATTTCTGCACTCAGATACAGATTTTAATTATAATTATATCAACATATATATACATATATGGTGGTAACTACTGTTTATGGAAGAAGTTCTTGAAATTTCAAGAGTAACATGAGGGCTCATCTAGAGCATGGGGTATTAGTCAGAAATAAAAGAAAAAAAAATTTAGACAAATGAGTAAAATATTTTCTGCCTGCCATTATCCTTTCAGAAAAGAAAACCAGACCAAGTCAAATATAAGCTTTTCAATATGGCAGTATAGGCAACATTATATCTAGAATAGATTTCCAAAGTCCTCTTATAAAATATGCAGTGATCACAGTTCCTACTAGCTGCAAGTAGTTACTGCTCTGAGATCTTTTCCTCTAACTTAAGTATAAGAAAGAAGAAATTATGGTAAGCAAATACAGTGAGAAGCATGAGATGGGAGAAAAAAGGTTGAGAAAGAACATAATAAGGTTGATCTATAATTTCCAAAGTTTTTTCTGAAAGAATTTTCTTCCAGAAATAAACTTTTCTTTCTCATGAATCAGTGGATTTGAGTTTCTCAAAGGTACCTTGGTTTCCCTTAAGCAACGAGATTGTAGCACTCTCTTTTAGTTTTATTGTTGCCTATAGCCATCCTCTTTTAATGAGCAGTTTAAAATCTTGGGCATGAGTTGAACAGTTAGGTCTTTGAAGCCTATCAAGTCTAGAACTCAGCTGTCAAAGAGCTGTTTCTATTGTGTCCAAGACAGCTCTAGAAAGTGAAATACAACTGAGGGAGTGAACAGTTAAAAGCAGTTCCCTGCTGCTTTCTTACACCTGTTTGATTTGGGTTTCATAATTCTTTTTTTAAATAAGTAAGAATTAAACTGAACAAGAGATACTCGTGAAGTTTTGCTAAGTGTAATTCAAATAAGCTGCTGCACCATCCTCTTCAAGGTCTGAAATACTGCTGGGTTGAAGAGTTCAGGTTCACATTTACATATAGTATGTTTGACTGTTGACCCTGAATTTAATTTCTGACAGCCTTAAATGCCTTAATGGAATACAGACATAAGAGCAGAGACTACTTGCTTTTAACAGCTCATCCTAGGAGGCACAAAAGCCTTGAGTGATGCATGTAGAAAAATACTCAAAGGCTGAGCCAGTTTTGTTTCCTGCCATTCTTTTGAAGAGAAAGGAAAAGTGTGTTACCATGTAGTACTGTGTCCTTAGGGCTGCATCATTCTGTGATGACATTAAGCCTGATCTGAATCCAAAGACTGGTGATAAAAGTGGTAAAAAAAAAACCAAGACAAAAAACACAAACCCCAAAAAACCCCAAATGACCCCCAAAAGCCCCCAAAACAAAATATTAGATGGTCAGACTGAGAGAAAGAGATGAAAATAAACCAAAGGAGGGGAATGTAGAGTTTCTATGCTGTTTTTCTTGGGTTTGTTTATTATTTTTTATATTTCTTCTTCTTTATGATGTAGCCTAGAAGGTTTGGGTTTGTTTTTTTTCTTTTTCTTCCACTAGTTTTATTAGTTCTTTTGCTGGAGATCTTCCCAGTGCTCATAGCTCCTTTGGCACTTAATCACAAGGATTTCCTTCCAACTGCTTTGCCAGATGTCCGAGTTAAATACGTGCTCACCAAAACAGAATATTTAAGAAACTTGAACAAAAGTCACTTTCTTGCTGTTAAGTCAAATATCACTTCTTCATGGTTCTGAGGATATAATTCTTATCAGATTTCCAATGTATATTCATCTAAGGGAAAAAAAAAAAATCCTACAGGCCTTTTGAGCATCTTTCCAGAGACACTTATTACTGACTTACTTTAAAATACAAAAAGATATAAATCATTTACTGCTTCCTATTTCTGCATATCACTCAGGTATCTGTGTAAAAAAGCCAGGAAGATCTTTGCCGAGGGATTTTCTCACCTTGCAAGTACCATTAAGGTTACATCTGAACTAAGCAGACTTGGCCCCCAGAGTTCTCAAAGATTGGGTAGACAAGAATCAGGCATTTTAATATATTAAAAACTTCCTTTATTTTAGAGTTGGTTTTTTTTGTTTGTTTGTTTTTAGTCCACAGTTGAAGGAAATAATAAATGAAAGGGAAGAGCATTTTGAGGTAACCAGTGGGGAATATCATGTTCACTTGTGATGTGAAGGATCCAGCTCCAAATCAGGACTGAGTCTTTAGCTCTGTCTCAAGCAGAATTTTCATCCTGGGCTTCAGAAGCTTTCATAAGTGATCATTGTGCAAACAAAGACATTGAGTCTGAAGGACTGGCACTGTTTGGGAAAAACATGTTATTGAAAAACTTTGAAATACAGCAGGAGAATACTGTAGGTACAACTATGTTAATCATAGCGGCTGATAGTATTTGAATGTCATTGCTTCTCATATGAAGTATTAAGTCCAGGGAACTGTTGCTTTCAGATGCACTTAGCAGATTAAATCTGGTTGGTATTTCAAAGTATTTGTTGGATTTCCAGGTTAGAGTGCACCATGAGGCATTAAAAAGAATTGAGCACTTGCATCTTGGCTTGCAGGAAAGCAAGGTGCTTTGCTGTAAGATTCTGGATGCCAGCTTCCTTCTGTCCTCTTGTTGTTAAGGAGAGCATCTGGGACATTGACGTGGGCATATTGCTGACATAAAATCTTGGCAGAAGCCAGGTTCCCCTCATTAGTCTTAGTGGGACTGCTAGAGGAGGTGTTAATGCTGTTCAGGTTTATCTCCCGGGTGTCGAAGTTACAGGTGACATTTGCCCTGTATGCCCACCTTCTGTGGTGCTCTGCCAGCTGCAGGAGCTTCATGTCAGCCCTGGGATGGTTGTGGGTTTTCTAGTATGATGCTCAAAATTCATCTGCATGCCAGCTCTGTGAAGCTTTCAAATGTTTTTTGTGGTCTTCTAGAAAATTGTGTGTTTCCATGTCCATTCTTATAATGTAATAGCAGAACATCTCCCAGCTCTGCTGGGACTGGGAAGAAATGAGCTTCAAGACACAGCTCTACAAAGTCACTATCTATCTCATTTATTTTGTTGGTATTTTTTGAAAGCTCTTAAAAACATTCTCATGGTTTTTCTCAACCCCAAATTTAGTTTGTCAATGTAGCTGTACTGAAAATGAATGGGGGAAAAAAAAAGAAAAAAAAAAAGAACCGAGCCAAAACATAAGAGAACAGAAAATCTGTACAGTAGAAAGGCAATGAGTATGTGTATAGAAAACATGAGAGTCCTGTTTGTTTCACACTGACACTCTGAACTATTCCTTGAAGAAAGGTTTAGCAACTGTCACTATCATTTGAGTCAGTTTGCTGACATTTTGCTGGAGGAGCTAAGAAAATAGATCTCAGTTATAACTCTCTAGCTTTTATTTTGTTCTGTGGTAGTAGAAGCAGTATCATCAAGGTCTCTGGCCTGCATCCAACACCTTTTTTCCTACTGTAAAGTTTGGATGTGAATTTTTTATTTGTTGTTAAAATATACAGACGTCCAACAATGCTAATGCTTCTTCAGGAATAAGTAGGTCGCCTCACCTGCAAAGTCTATTGCAGTGCTTCACAAGATTTTAATTTTTTTTCCCCGGCAGTCTTCCTTATTCCCATGAAACACTGTTGACATCAGTAAGACAGCTAAATAGAATATGTACTTTTGGTTTTACAGTTCCAATTATGGCGGGGAAAAGCATCATCTTGTTTGGATCAGGAAGCAAGTACAAGGGCCACAGCTTACCACTGAACAGTAGAGAAAAACATTTTTCTATTCTTAATCCCCATGGGCAGCTTTGCGCTTTCAGTGCTCCCATGCTACATGGAGTTCCAGCTATCCTTTTTTTACCCTCTTGTTTTTCACACAATCCAACAGAAAACAGCCACGGGGAAATGTTTTACAATATTCATGTGAATTAATGCAGATTTATAGAAGAATTTATATGCAAAGAAAAGCCTACTTCCAATCTTTCATTTTTATTTTTTATTTTGGGTAATTTATTTCTCATTAGAAGGTAATGTTCAGGCATCAAGACCAAATTTTGCTTACTGTTCAGATGCCAGTTGTTTGTCTTGCTGCCTGAGACTGTAAGCTATAGTTTTGAGCTTTGCAGGTGAGAATTCATCACAGTAATATTTACTACTAGTTAGGCATGTTAATTACAAAACCACATAAGTTTAGGTAGGATACAGGCATTTCTGCTTTATGATGCATATCTTCACACCAAATGAGTTTTCTTTGATTTGTGTTAATACAGTTAATAAGATAGGAATTAAATACATGCAGACTATAGTTTCTGTGTGATTGTTTGGTGTTATAAAAAATCTGTATTGCTCTTTCTTTTTTTTTTTCCTGTTTATCTGTATTTCAGGCCTCTCAGACAAAAATCATTAGCTAATTCTCAAAGTGAGTTGCTTCAATTTCCTTCTCTAATTGCAGACTACCCTTTTAGCAAATTTCTTTGTGACCCATACAACCCACCTGACAGTTAACGTGAACAGATGTCCAAAATTTTACCTATGATAGCAGACAGCTATCATCCTTAATCACTTACTGGTGTTGATGATAAGCCATTTTTGTTGGGAAAGAGGAACAAGGGAAGAAGGGATTTGTCTGCTGTTTGTTAGGCTGACTTTAAGATGATCTTTATTACTGGAATTTTGCGCCTCTTGATCTGTTGGTTCAGAGCATAATATCTGGTACCAGTGACAGAGCAATTGACAAGCTGGTAGAGCCAGTTGAACACTTGGCTTTCCTAAAATGGGATTTCTATTCTCACCTGAAGACAGTTTTGAGAGGCAAGCATTCTTAACTTTAAGAAGGTGTGTGCTAATATATACTTGTAATACAGTAGTCTATTTTTTTAGTCGGCAAAAATGTTGAGAAAAAGAAATGGACAGAGAGATGGGTGGCTTAGGGTCAAGCTGACCATGGCTGTACATCATCTGAAGCTGTATGTGCCCCGGACATAAGTGCTTTTTTATTAAATGCAGTTATAAAGGCTTCTGGTTCTAACACCCAGTGGCAGGCAATTAGAAGAGAGAGCTGACAGCAGGACTGCTTGAGCATGCAATGAAATAGCTCTTTTAATTCTCAAAAAGGCTTGTCTGCCCTCTAGGCCCATCTCTAGAGGTCCGTGTGTTGTCTGTCAACCATAATATTAAATGTTGTGGTACCCATGCATGGTTACATTCTTAATCTATTCTTGGACCAACTGAGCAACAAAAGCATTCAAGAGAAGAAACGCTTTCTAGGAGCATTAGTAGTTGTGGCAGTGCTCAGATAAAATGAGTATCCAAGTTCTCTTGTTTATGACTGAGAGCTTATATTTATTTGTATGTTTGTTTATTTTTTAATAAGAGACCAAAGTTCTGACTTTGGCTTGCTAGGGAAGTGAATGTAGAAGTGTTTCTAGGGAGGAGGCTATTCATGAGGTAGGTAATCCAACCATAGCCATTCCTAAATTGTTTTTATATGTTATGGTGAGGATTTACACATTAATCTAGGCTGTAGGGTGAGAGAAAAAGATATCCTCATGACATTCTGAGCTGAAGTCTATAAATATTTTACTATAAAGCTTTTCTATAAAATCTTTTTTTTAATTAATATGCACCCTTTAAAGAGCTAATGAAATGTGAGTGAATCCTACAGTTTTCCCCTCCTTGGGACTGCACACATTCTGCAATGCAGAAAGGGACATTAGTTGAGTTTTATGCTAGTTATTTTGTGTTTGGTAGGTAGCAGGTGTTTGCTTTTCTATTGTCTGAATTATATTTTAATGGGAAAGACACATGCCACAACAGTACAGTTAACTGGAAAATAAAGGGCTTCCTATTCCCTTAATAAAGTGTATGAGAGAAAAGTGAAGTGCTGTGAATTTTTTCATGCTGTAATTGGCAGACCTCTTCTTTATCAGTGGGTGAACTACCCTGAAATTCTGTGGATTGGTTAACATCCAGATGAGTAGGGCAGGTCTTCTGGCTTTACTTTTCTGGGTACTTTTTAGGGTTATTTTATTTTCCAAATAGAAGCTGGAATCTTATATAGTTAAGATATTGCAAATTTGGTGCTCAGTTTATTGTAGGTGAGTGAAGATAACTTGATGTTATGGTAACATTTTGCAGGAGAAGGTAGCCGTAAGTTTTGTGTAGTTAAAGAACAGCGAAAACAGACTGTGCATTATTACCCCTTGTTATACAGAACTGAATTCAAAGGACAGATCTTTAGCCACTCTTCCCTCTTTGTGATAAAAAAAAATACCATCAGGGCTTCATAGATCATATTAAGTCCCCCAAAATTTGACCACGATCAGATCTGGATAACTGATGTTGGATTATCTGTGTTTCATTTGTATTTGGGTTTAAATAAACCATGAACAATATATCCTAGGTGATCACACAAGTTATAATTTAAGATCCTTGAGTATTTAGGTAGCTCAATGCTAGACTAATTATGTCCGGCCATGTTACACTATGTGGCAAAACTTGTCACATCTTAGATATAAGTGTGCTGGTCTAATGAAAGTAACACTATGGAAGTATTCACCATTTTTCTTTACTGAGGCTGGATAGCATTGAATGTCTGATTACTTGTGCCTTGTTTTTTCTTTTAACTTTGATTCCCCTTTTAACCTTGCTGTGACATTTACAATGCAATTCTTTGTGCCTTTATAACAGGTGTTTATAAGCTTTGGTGGAAAGTAGTAACTTAAAGGGATGCTGATAATTCAAAATCTTGTCATTTTCAAAAAGATCAATTTCACAGTGGTTTCAGAAACTGCATCTGATTCTGGGTCACCCTGCCAATTTTGTTGTGTTCTTATAAATACAGTTTCATCTGTTTTATCTCCCTTGCTGTATTGTTTAAAATAGTAATATACCAATGAAAATGAAAGCTGACTTCCTGACTATAAAAAGAAGTGTTACAATTGCTGTATAATGAAGTGTATGTGTAGTTCATAAAGTTGATGTAAGGAATAAAAGAATACCTGATTTCTTTGTTTCCCATCAGTACTTTTAGATAGAGCTAATGTATTGTGTTTGTAACACTGATAAAGTGGCACTCACCTCCTCAAATGAACATCATCCTTTTTAACTAAAGAAAACCCATTCAATACAGTGTGTTCGTAAATGAGTAATTATGAGTAAAGATCTTCAAATTGTAATAATGTTCTTTGAACTGGTCATCTGAAAAGAGAGAACTGTTGGCCCCTTTGTCTGGAAACATGAACCTTCATTTCTTGAGCTAGAAGGCAAGCCTGGTAATTTAGACTCTGCAGTTTCAGAATCATAAAGTGTCCTTGGGATTTACTGAATAGCGAAATGTGTGCCGTGTCAGTTGAACTTGTACTTGTTCACCTTAATGCAGAAGCCTTGCAAGTCTCAGTCTGATTCTGTTCTGTACAAAGGGAGAGTAGTTTTGTAAGGGCTGAAAGATATTTCTAACCCAGAGCAGTTCACAGTCATTTGAGGCTTGGTAAATTACAGTCAGCATCAGGCTGGCTTTCATTTAGAGTAAAGAATTAAAAAAAAAAAAAAATAAATCAGAGTTAGTAGTTTCTACAGACACCAGTCAATTGCAAGGTGTATCAATTTTTATAAGAAACTGGTAGTGATGAAAACCACATAGAAGCCAGGTGGCATTCCAACAGAAATGTCCCTATTGGAGAGGACCTACTATCAGAAACTGGCTTAGTTTCTTGCTAATACTTTTTCTGCATGCTTAGCAACTGGCCTGAATGATTGCAAAGTTTATTCTTTGACATCATCCAAATCTACTCTTGGCCAATCTCCTTCACCTGTACATTCCTCTGATCTATGAGCCCTTTTCTGGGACTGGCGGGTGTCTACTTTTCATTGCCTTGACCTCTCGTTCTTCTGAGTGGAGAAACCTTGCTTCAGTTCTTTGAAACCACTCCATGCCCTACTGATGCAGAGCACAGATCTTGCAGTTGTTAGGCTTAGTGTTTCTCAGACAAGAGAAAAGTCCCCCAAAGGTGGTAGAGCTCTCTAGGCATTATTCAGTAACATTTTTACGCAAGATCTTCCAATCTTGATACCTACCAGTTTGTTTCCGATGTTCTGCGTTTCCTTTGTAAGACAAATTAATTTTCTAAGTAACAGGTGCATGAGATGGTCTTAGTACTGCCACACCTACTCTGGACAGTGATGCAAAAAGGATAAAAATAAAAACCCAAAGGAATCTAGCACTGTGTAGGTATGCCCCAGAATCTGTCTTGACATAGGGGAATCAAAGCAGCAGTGAGTTAGCTCTGCTGTGAAACAGAAATACATCTCTTGTAGCTACTCAGGCTTGTCTGGAACAGTGTTAAGGCAAATCAAAGCAAAAGGAGAGTGAAAAATGAGCCTAAATCAAATGAAAGAGATTAAATTTTATAATTCAGTCCTTACTGGAAGATAGCTGTGTAGAAAGTTTCTAAAAAGTAGGCTCCACAGAGCTTACACACAAGAATTCTTTCACACAAGAATTACTTATGTTATTCATAACTTTGAGTGTGCCAGCACAGAGGGGCCTTTGACAAAAAACAAACAAACATTAGCGTGCCGTATTGATCAGAGCAATACTGATTTTACTAAGACTGCTATATGAAGTAAAGTACATGTTATTCTTTCTTATCAGGAAATAAAATGGTGAGTCTGGGTTCATACTTGTCAGACATAGGGCAGAGCAAGGGAAGTGTTTCAGGTTCCAAGTATGAGGGATTTTGGAGAACAGCAACAAAAATATTTGCAGAGAAATGTGTTTTATAAGGAAAAATGCAGACAGTGTCCATACAGCGTGGTGCAATGCTCCAGAGATTATTTGGTAAATGATGTAATTTGAGTACTAGAAGCTCTACACATGATTCAATATTTCATTTGGGTTAATCTGGCTGGGGAAGTATATACTCTGAGTTACTACCCTGTGCTGAGGCTATAGACTGACTGACTTGCTGCTAATTTCCATTTGTGTTAGTATCTTATAAGTAGGCCAGAAGGCTCTGGGTCCTTGGTTGCAAAGATTAGTATTAATAGGCTTTCAATAAAGTTAGTAGCTATTAAGTTAGAGGGGAATCTAAAAGCTTGTTGTCAAAGGCAAGTTCACTTTTGTAACATTAATGGTACCTGGTTTTGTGTGTATATACGTATATATGTGTGTGTGTGTGTGTGTGACATTTTCAACAAAATCATTTGTTCCTAAGTGAGTGGAGGCAAATTTTCGTGCAATGCAGGGTGTCCAATCTGATGAAATAAATCCTATTAGAGCAGTATGCCCCCAGGAAGAAAGACCTGAATTTTTAAGCTCTTCTCTCTGCTGGAGAGGTGAGCTAGGAGGTGGTAAAGATCTATCCTGTTGTTGCTTTGATTTTGTAGACAGTAGAGAATGAAACTTTTCATAAACTTGGGCTGAAAAATTCCCACTTGGAATCAATGTTTCTAAAGCAGTGCCAGAATGCTGCCTCTTGATAACCAGAAATAACAGTACTAACCTACAATGGATTAAGAAAAGTCACTGAGTACATTTCTAATGACAGCAACAGAATGCTGTCTATTTTCAGAATTATATGAAATTGTGCCTGATGGGCAGGCTTCAGTGGTAGATGAGTGCTTTGAGCAATATTGTCATCAGCTGTTTGCTGTGTGCTGTTCTTTCCCATGTTAACTTCATTAATGTCTGACACGTTGAAGAGAATTGCATTGACCGATCTGCAGTAACAGCCTGATTCAATGCCCAGTGAAGCTAATGGATGTCTTTACACAGGCATAAGTTAATTTTTAGATTCCAGATGCTCTTCATTGCCTATTTAAATTAACACCATTGTTCTCAGAAAAGAGAGATGACATCTCTGAAATAACGGCCTATCTGCAAACGGATAGAATATTCTGCTGTTGCACTGAAACTGTTGGATTTCAGTCCTGATGTTGTGTTACTATTCAATTTAGTAAAGCCAGACTAAGTCTAATGATGTAAAATATTATTTTGAAATCCTTCTAGAATAAGTCATGGCAATGTCTAGAATCAATCATGGCAATCAGGTGAAGTTCCCGACGACTGAAAAAAAGGGTAATATAACTCTCATTTTCAAGAAGGGGAAAATGGATGACCCAGGGAACTATAGACCAGTCAGTCTCACCTCTGTGTCTGGCAAAATCTTGGAGCAGATTCTCCTGGAAGGCATGCTAAGGCACATGAA
>JANHGB010045724.1:0-24443 GCA_026283785.1 Coracopsis vasa | reverse complement strand
TGCCCATGGCAGGGGAGTTGGAACTAGATGATCTTAAGGTCCTTTCCAACCCTAACTATTCCATGATTCTATGATTCAATGTTCCATAACATAGAACATCATGTTCAGTATATAAACTGGGGGGAGTTGACAGGAGCCACTGATCACTGCTCAGAGACAAGCACAATTGTATTGGGCATCACCTGTGTTTCCTGAATTTCATTCCTCTTGCTCTCTTCTTCCTGCTATTATCGTTATTGTTATTTATTATTATTATTATTATTATATAGGACTTTATTTCAATTCTTAAACTCAATTTGCAGGTTTTACCTTCTTCCAGTTCTCCTCCCCAACCCACAGCAGGGTGGGATGAGCAAACGACTGTGTGGTACTTAGTTGCTGGCTGGGGTTAAACCATGACAGTCCTTTCTAACACCCAAGCTGGGGCACAAAGGCTTGAGATAACAAGAAATCTGACCAGAGTGTGTTAAAACAATTTTGTTATAAGCATTCATTTTATTGGTGTGATACTCATTGGTCAGAATGTTGATTTGCTCACTCTCAGAGCTCATGCACATGTCCTCACAGGCACGATATGTAATACTATTCCCTGGTATTACGTAGACTCATAGAGACAAATACAGTCCACCTGAAGAAGTTTAGAAATGCCAGCAGCATCCCCCTTGCCACAGAAGCAGTCACTATTATAGCTTCCAGCTGCCTAGGGTGGCTGGGGAGTGGCCCACCTCATTTGAAAAGTATGGTGTCTGCAGGTCTTTACCATACATTGAGCTTGCCTTCTCATAAAAGCCTTTTAGGAGAAACACAGAACTCAATCTATTCCTATTGAGTCACGCTTGGTGACCAGAAGCATTGAGATTAGAGGAAATGGTCCCCTAGCCGGTCATCTGATGGTCAGGCTTTCCCATAAAAAATGTCCTTTACATGTAGGGCATTCTTAAAGATCTACAGATGTAAAGACTGGAATTATCTAGGCTTTGAGGGGAGGTAAGTGGTATAACAGTTAAACCTCTAAAAGGCAAGATGGAAAACTCCAGATCTTCACTGAATTTTATCTGATTTATGCAATCATTTTTAGAGATTATAGTTTGAGGCCCATTAAGTAGAACTGCATTTTCATTTAGTGAGGTGTTTAATATTTAATGTTTGCATTCCAATGTTACATACTTGATAACAGTACAAAGTAAAAATTAATTTAATCTAGTATAATTTGAGTCTGGAAAAATGCTAGAAGGATCATATTGGGAGCTATAGTAACAGTAGCAAGAGCATTTCTGGAAGACTGAAATGCAGTTTTATGTCTACGAAGACTGTTTTCAGTAGCTCATGCTGAAAAAGCCGCCGAGGTAGTGAAAAAAAAACCAACAAAAATAATTTCAAGTGGAAAATGAACCAATAAATATTCCACAACCTACCTCCAGCTTTTCTCAGAGATTATGATGGCAATTAGGACAGTATATACTGTTTCTCTGATATTGTCTATGGCTGCCAAGACTGTATGCTCAGTTGGGATGTTCAATTCTTAAAATACATTATGTTAAAATCACACATTCTAAAGTGTTTTTCTGTCAGAACTGCATCAAATAAAAGACATATTACTGGCTAAAATGTAATTCAGTTCATCCTTGTTGTGTCAGGATGTTTTTTATATATATATATAACAGGAAGAAAATGAAAAGTTTAAAAAAAATACATTAGTCATCATGAGATTTTTTAATATCATCAGCACTACCATAAAGCCAGCTGATAAATTGCACTCTATTCAGAAGAAAGAAATAGAATAAAATTAGTATTGCATTACGCTAGATTAATCATAGACCTGGGTTACTGTCATTTTATGGAAAATAAAAGCTTGACTATTTTGGATTTTAAAGTTTCTTGTCAGCCTTTAAAATTGTCTTAAGAGGCAAATAACAAGCTCGTGCTCTGAAGGAAGAACACAAGATTTTGGACTAGTGGGGTTGGTAAATTTGTGTCATTTCTAAACTACAGCACTGATGAGTTGGATCCAGATGGTTAGCAGTGACACTTCATAATAGTAGCCTAATGAAGCTTTTTGGCGTTGGTGACAGGTAAATGCTTGAAAGGTTTATGGCAGAGAAAAAGCTTCAATAAATATCTTGAAAATCTGTCTCTCTTTTAGATGTATAATTATTGCTTTTTATAATGGCATAATGGAAGAGCAAAGCATAGGTGAAGAAAAGGCTAGAAAAGAGAAACCCTCTCTGGAGGTAATAGGAGGTATAGTGGGATTTTTTTTTTTACTTCTTGTTACATGAATAGCTACTTAAAAACCATTATATCTCTCAGACTTAAAGGGAGAACCTAAAAAAATCTTTTTCATATAGTTAAGCCCATTTAGGTGTCAGGAGCTAAAAATATGAGAGACAGAAGTTTTTTGTCTATGCAAGTAGACAATAATAGTTTCAGGATATTTTAACTGGAAGGAGAAAGTTCTGGAATCTCTTGCATGAGCATTTCTCCTTAATCCTGGTTACCCATGAAGAGTATGGCAAGACATCTGGTGCTTCCTTTGCAACAAGGGGGAAGTCTGATGGCTGATTGCTTCAAAGGGCAGTGATGTTTCTGATAAAACCTTTTTCATTGGAAAACCAGGTTTTCAATAAATGGAAATTTTAACAGAAATCATCTTTTTTTTTTTTTCTGGGAAAGAAATGGCAGACTTAAAACTTACTGAAAAAGGAGGAGATTGGCTGAAAAGAACCTCTGGAAATTTTTCAGGTTTTGATCAGAAGTGCAGCAGGTTTTGTCAGCTGTTTTCAGTTTCAGTCATAGAAAATGATACAAGCAGAAAAAAAAATGTGAAGAAGAAATTGGCAGAAAGATATTTTTCATGTCAAAAATAAAAAGAACCAACTTAGGTTGAAAATTTCACTTAAAAAAATAAACCATCTACTTCTGTTAACATTTTCTACTGCCAGTCTTACAGACAGATGTGATTAGAAAACTGGTGTCAGTTTTCTTGTGGGTAGATGGAGCTGGTATATCTTATGCTCCCCTGCAGCATCACTGAATGCCTAGTTGAAGCTGGTAGCATGAATGGGTCACATAGCAGGACTCCTAGATTTTTAGATGCAACCTGCCTCCAGCCTCTACTGGAAGAATGACCCTCAAAAGTGTTGGCTGACACTGGATTTTTGGTGTTTCACACTGTGGCTGGTAAAACAAGAGAAATCAAAGCATTTACAATTAAAGCGTACAATTAAAGCATGTACACAAGAACAGTAAAATAGACGATATCAAAGGTGAAGCCACTAAGGGAAGATCCATCAATCTGGTAACTATAAGCATTGTTGAAAGCACATAGACAATGTAAATGGTCCAGAAAAGGTATAGAAATAGTGTGATGGGACCAAAGAAAAGAAGTCTACACACAAGTTATTTAGATTGAATGCTATTATGCAAATAAAGCATTTCATTGCAAAGCAGTTAAGATACATTTATCGCTGCTAAAGTAGAAATTATTCAGCAGTTGTTTGCATAGCATTATTGAGAGGAAGTATACCTCAGACTCAACAGCTCTTGTTTGATTCAGTGTGGTAATTTTGGGCCATGCAGTCTAAAAGATCGTTGCAGAGTTCTGATTGTCCGCTGACGCAGGTACATAAAGTTTCTTTTAGCCCTCTAAAGTTTAAGGTGGGAACATCTGATGGATATTGATATTTGATTGATTTGTGAAAGAGTCAAGTCATACTCTTCCCTCTTTTCCACTGTTTTCTTGGCTTCGTTTTGAGGTTCTGCTGGAAGAAATTCTGTGCCTTCATACTAAAGTGAACATTTAATTTCTCAGTTTCTACAGATCAAGTGATGAGATATCTCATGTGAACCCCCTGAAGGCTGAGAAGAGAAACTCTGACTTCCCCACAGAAAATTGTGAACTGCGGTTTCTTACTGGCTAGAAACATCTTTGATTCAATTTGTATGAAAACTCAATTTACTTATTAAAATGGACGTTACTGTTCAAATATTAGAAACTCCACTTCTTATATGTTCTAAGCTGTACAATTGTCAGATTTTTATGGTTTAGATTGTAAATGTGTTTTTTCTCTGGCTAATTATTCGTATTATTTTTTTAATTTTGATGTCCTAAAGGCCAATGTACTGTATCATAATAATATGAAGGACATATTTAACAGGTGTGGGAAACACTGTATACAAATGTATATTTCTAAAAGCTATTTTTATGATTAGCATGTTTTACTGTTTTACCATATTTAGAGTTAGGTGATATTGCACTTCTTTGTTTACAGATTAATTCAAACTAGACCATTATGATCAGTGTCATGATTTAATACATTATATGGTATTTTCCATTATTTTAGTTATTATATGTATCATCGGAAATAATTATGTTTACTAATACGGATAGCTGCTAAAAAGTGAAAAAGTCAAAATAAGAGAGCAATCCTTGATAAACTGTAAATTGAATCCTCCTGTAAATACCTTTCTCCAGATAAGCACTCTCTGTGATGCCATTCATCAGACAGTTGTAACAGCTACTCCTGCAAGTCTTTCAAGCCAGTTTGTTGCTACCTTATGGCAAGTTTACACGAAAGTCAGTCTCCTGTCTAGCCAGGTAAATTAATTATAGACTGCCAATATCTATCAGCCTGAGTTAGCCTACTGATTACTTTTGGGGTTGTTTTCTGGCAGTAGTGTTTGCACTTCCAGACCTCTAACGCCCTCCTAAAAGCCTGCAGCTGGGATAATTATTGCAGATGTTGTAGGGGGAATCTCAATATAGAATTTCTTAATAAATCATATTTCCTTTCAAACAGAACAGATGCATTATTTCTCTTGCGTTACTGAGATATTAAGGGTATCAAAGCGTATATGTTATTAGCACAAGATTGTCTTCTTTTACTGAAAGTACCCATTTGTTCACCATCCTAAAGCTAGACCTCCTTAGCACTGCAGATGACAGAAAGCAAGGAATAGATGATTGTTTACCTATATATTTATGTGAGATATACTGCTATAGAAAGAGACATTTCTTTAAAACTGATTGCAGGGGGAAAAAATTATTTAATAGCTACAGCCTTCAAAGATGGAGAGGTGTTAATTTAAGAAGTACCTTAAGCAGTCAAATGGAACTCAGACCCAGCTGTGTGCCAGGCAGAGCTCCTGCGTCCACTGAAATCTGTGGCCTGGGGTATCTGGGATCATCCAGCACCATGAAGATGAACCCTTGCCTTGCCTTTTCAATCATTCTCTGTAGGCTGAAAGCAAGAGAAAAATAAAGGTACCAGAGGGGCTTTTTAATAGATCAGACTTTCGATTTCTATAAAAAAACAGTAGTTTCTGAGATGATAGGTTCACCTCAAACAGTAGGTGTATGAGGAGGTGGGAGCTCAAGGTCTACGATCAGGTTTCTAGCATGGGGACCATCATCAAAGAAAGGCTGATATTCTTCACACATTTGGAAGAAAAGCATGTATTTGAATTTAATTTTCTATTACTGAGTGGGAATTTTCTTCAATAGGAGATTATGTAACATAGCACTCACGCTTCTGTTTGTGTATTTATATTTAGCTTGTCTATTGTCTGTGGAGTTACATGGTTTACCTAAGTGCTGAGTAATACCTAAGTACTTAACTAAGAAAAGACTAGAATAAGTAGCTATGCCTGAGCTTAAAAATTCACAGCTTCAGAATCCAGCAATGCTGACTCTCCCAGAAAATTACAGCAAAAAATATGACTTCTGTTTAAGTGAAATGTTAGGTCAAATCAAAGGGTGAAATATTTATCCACTATCTATATATTAATTTAGTTTATGATCATTTCTAATTGTAAAAATGTAAAAGAAATTGCCATTTTGGGATCTCCATCTTTGGCTGACAATTAAAAAAAAAGATCTCCAAACCTTAGCAGCTCAACAGGCATTTTGACCATTTCAATTATGTAAACTGTTGGCTGACTTTAAAGTTGAAGAATGTCATCCAAGGAGATCAGTTCTGATGTTGACGTTAATAAACCACATATGAGAAACAGCTAGGTGTATCATCTTTTCAGCACCTCCATTCAAAATGAGCTACTAATCACAAAAAGCACTCTATTAAATTTTTACAAATTCTTTACAATCATTACCCTTAGATTACATACTCACAGAAATGATTGCACCAGCATGATATTGACACTGTTTCACATCACAGTTTAAGTGCTGAATATATTCTGAATGCAAAAAGATACCTCTGATAAGACCCTGAGGCACTACTTCATTTGCAAGCCAAAAGCTTGTTGTGCCGTGCAATCAATTACTAGCAAGGTTTCTTAACGGCATGTTTGCTTCGAATCACTACAGAGGATGCTGGTAGCTTCAACAGAGCTTGATAGTTCTCTACTTTTCATGTATGCAGTACGCTTGGTGTTGTTTGCCATCACTACCTATACTTGTTTTACATGGGTTTTGTCAGTTCTGGAGTTTCTTGATGTTGCTCATCCCTTGCAATATGGAAGAGTAGGAAACATAAAGGATCTCATCAGTTGGTTTGGGTAGTCAACAGTCTTATAAAATCCTTTATGGACAGTCCTGAATTAAACCAACTCACTTTCTACACAGGCCTATATGCTCTGTGTAGTTCAGATATTTGTTTCAAACCTGTGCAGCTGCATGAGTGGAAAATATTTGCTAAAAAGCTTTAAAGTTTGGATCAAGAAATATTTTTACTTTTGTAAACTCTTGTATGACATGCTGTGTGGTTCTTATTGTTTTTCTCTGTAGATCCATTTTTCGTTCTGAAAAATTATTGTATTTAACCTATGTAGATAGCTACAATCTTGTAAGCAGTCATTTTTAATAGGTGCCACTGCAAGTTAGAATTAAAACAGTCAGGGTTTGTCCATGTAGATCAGATTGTTGGCTCATTACAGTTTTCTTTAAAATATTGTAACATAATTTTTACATGTCTGTAAATAAATATTTTCTCTGATTTATGCACTAATTCAGTTTTGTAATTTTTTCTGTTAAAATATGGCTTTAAAAAGCTTTCCAGGAAAAATGTATTTCTCTCATGGAAAAATACCATCTAAAGCTCTGCAATACAACCATGCTTCACAAATTTTCTAAGCAGAACAAACAGAAACAGGAATCCATAATATGAATACTTATCTTGAGTAAGCAAGACGGAGAAAAATGTGGTAAATCTTGCTATCATCTTAACAGTTTGAGATATTTAAGGGCCGGTCATGTGTTAAAAGATGACTGAGAAGAAATGTGACAAACTTCATGAAAAGAGGGGATTCTTCAGTGAGGTATGAGAGAGAGGATCTCAGTGGTGATATTTCGTCAAATTTGAGGAATGAATTTTCTGGATCTTGAAAGTTTCTAACTTTCAAGTATCACTAAGGCAGTATGAATATAAGTTATGAATTGTTATAGTTTTCTGTTTGGTATTCAAATACATTTTTTTATTCATATTTTATTATTACATTAACAAGGTGCTACTATACAAACAAACTAAGGCAAATTGGCCCACAAAGTCTATGAGAATATGTTAAAATTATATTGACATAATATACCAATATTATATTGGGAAGCAAGTCTATTTTGAAATGTGTGTGTGGTACATAATTTTCTACAATTTTTTTTGTGTTGTCATTATTACAGCTATATCAGATTTTGCACAAGTTTGTGAAATTTAGAAACAACTTGCTTATATGCACAATACAAGGCTAATTTCTCACCCAAAAAGAGCCTTGTTACAGGTTAAATAGTAGCCAATTACGATAGTTTCTAATTCCTTTTTAGTAGAGAAGGTAGTCTGAGAACATCAAAAATTTCCAATTTCCATGTTCAGAAGAATCCTCACTACTCTAGAAAATTTAAATAAGGAATATATCTGATTTGAGAGGAAAAGGTTAATAAAGTAAGATAATTTCATTTTCTTTACTTGTCTGTCAAGATCTTGCATAATAAACATTCTAAAAAAAATCACTGATAATCTGAAATTCTATGTTGGATCATACTGGGCATGAGGGAAATTGTTACTGAAATAAAGCCATCAGTCAGTCAGGAATAAGCAGGAAGTGCATCCTACAGTCTTAGATGGATAAAACATCAAACAATCTAACACTTTATGGGCAAAAGAACAATACGTTACAAATATTTTTGGAACAGAGAAGTTCTTAACCCTTTGCATTATTAATAAGAAAGTATAGAAAATATAATTAATGCAATTAAGTTGTAGTCAAGATTATATTGCAGTATTTTTTTATTTGATCATATGAAGATCCATCCTGAGCCTCATTAATTGCCATTAGGGACAAAGACAAACGTTATTGAGTTTTGAACCTCTTGGGAAAATAATTATAAATATAATGAAAAGTATTAGAGGAGTGGAGGAGTTTTTCACATTAGTAATGGCATCCTGTCTCTTTGCCTTAATAGTCCTAAAGGGTATCTCCAAAGCAAACAATTGAATATACTTTTTAATCTCATAAATTCTTTATTCTGGGGCAGCAGTCTTGTTCCATGTCTACATAACTTCAGGCTTTTATCCTCCCTGAAATAAACCTGTAGGACTTCTGCATCATAAGAACTCACCAAAGCTATCCTCTCAGATCCAGCAGCCACAGATCAAAAAAAATGCCACTATATAGTGTCATGGTTTAAACCCCAGCCAGCAACTAAGTACCACACAGCTGCTCACTCACCCCTTCCATGCCCCGGTGTGATGGGGAGGAGAAATGGAAAAAAGATAAAAACGTATGGGTTGAGATAAGAGCAGTTTGATGATTGAAACAAGGTAAATAATAATAATAATATTAATTATAATAATAACAATAATGGTGATGGCAAGCAAGATAACAAAGAGAGAGAGAAAATTAAAAAAAAAAAAAAATTGTTCATCACTGCCAACCAATACCCAGCTCGACCTGAGCAGCGATCTGTGCCTTACAGGTCACTCCCACCAGTTTATATACTGCGCATGACGTGCTGTGGTATGGAATACCCCTTTGGCTACTTTCGGTCAGGTGTCCGATCTCTGCTTCCTTGCAGCTCTCTGTGTCCATACTCACTGACAAAACATCAGAGACTTAAAAGTCCTTGACTTAGAGTAAGCACTGTTTTGCAACAGCTAAAGCATTGGTGTTTTATCAGCACTGTTCCCAGATTAAAGCCAAAACACAGCACTGCACCAGCTACTGGGAAGAAAATGAACTCTATCCCAGCTGAAATCAGGACATATGGTTAGGCTCCCACACGAGAGGATGGGCAGTATGTGTGCATACAAAAACAGTTGGACAACCTGAACTGTAAGAAAAGATATTTCTTTTGGCCAGCAGTTGCCGGTCTTAAGAGTCAGCAAAGGACAGCCCTGACTACAGATAGTCTATTCCTAGAGAAAGGGGAGTATGACTAAAGATGCAAGAATGATTTTTTACACTAACTAAAAACTAGCACAACTTGACATGTTGGTACTGTAGCTGTGAGCATTCCTCATCAATGAGATCCACGCCCTTAAAACAACCAGTTCTGGAAAACTGGTAAGAAAATCCTCTGAGAAACTGCCTAGGAAAATCATAATGCTACTACAGAATAAATAGTTGTTAGGGTTTGGATGGTGGGGTTATTAACTTATTTGAGAAAAAAAAACAGCTAAAAGTTTTTCACTGATACATATTTTTGCGGTTGCTTTAGTAAGTATTTATTTGATTAACCAATTAAAGAAAGATTGCTGTTCCACACTTGTGTGAACAGAATTAATCCACAATTATCACAGTGTATTCGAACAGAAAACCTAGTTTCCATATCATCCATCCTATATTAATCCAACTAACCAAGCAAAATTGTTTCTAAAAGTTTCATTAAATCTTTCTGATACTATCCTGGGTACATATATTTAACAGTTTAAAGTAATGGAGAATAAGCTTTGCATGACCACTCTGTGGTGTATTACTGTATGTGAATATATCTATGATATGTAGCTATGCAAACATGGAAAAAAGAAATACTTCCATTGCTTTGTGTTTTAGATAATTAGAAATGTTTCTCCTCAACTAAAGACAACTAATGTTGTGGAAAATAAGAATCGAACTCATCCCTGGGGTAACTCTGCTGATATAAGTCATCAAATGAATATCTTTGGTGTCTTCTCTGGCTGTATTCTTCAGCAGAAACTGTGATCAGTGTTCACCCTATGAAGAGTTACAGCAGCATTTATCTTGTTACTTAAAGAAAAAAGGATTTATAACTCATATTGCTGTTGCTAGTATTGCTGCTGCAACAGGAACACAGTGGATCGCAGTGGAGGAACAGAGGACATGAAACTTGGTGGGACTGCAACTTAACAGGGCACTGAAACTCGAATGGGCATTGAAAGGATCTTGCCTGGGGATGACTGAGAATAGTACTGAAAGGGGATGTGCTGCGCTTCTACTCATTTTGCTTTTGAAGAAATTACATCACTACCAGTATAACATGATTCTGACTATTCTAGCAAGGGCTAAGCATCCAAATTTCCAGGTGACTTTGGTTGAACTTACTGAGAATTCAACACTTACCGATGTGTAGCCAACCACATGGAAAATTAAGCCACTATTCAGAATTTTGGCTTTATTTAATCCACAAGGTGAGGGAAGGATTTAATAAATGCCTGTTTACTTGAGTGGCTACATTAACTGTAAACCTATGCTTCCATTGATGGGAAAACTAGATGAGAGAGCTACACTTCTGACACATCTAAATGCCAAACTCCAAGAAAATGTACACTCATTCAGTGAAAAGGGCTATGTAATCATAACAAGATGGCAGCTGGGCACTGCCACTAGAAAAATGACCCTAGACAGCAGCTCATGCTTGAACCACTCCTACTGAGAAGCTGATTGTTTGCCAGCAGCAATTGAACACTTCAGCTTATATTAGCCTTCCTCCAGAGGTAGAGTGTTTTCATATGTTATGCTAATTTTATTGTGAAGATAGTTATAACAGCTCTCAGGTAAATGAGGTAGCACTGTCTTAAAACAGCAAAGATTTTGGCTTAATGTTCTATGAAGCTAATTAAGCTTTAGTTATTTAAATCATTCCTGTACAGGGTAAGCAATGTTCACTATCTCTGACAAGTAGGGGAAGAGCACAAACATTTCTTTCAGAATATTCTTGAGCTTTTGAAGCACATATTCTTAATTTAATCTCTTTTAAAAAACCTCATTTTTCTCTCTCTCTGATATGTTATAAAAAGTAAACATTTAGCAAATACAACATTCAGAAAGTATTTGCAAAAAATACTTCATAAACATAAATAGGAAATAAGTTTTGTAGAAAGATGTCTTTTTAGACTAACAAGTAGAATTGATAAAAATAGGAAAGTTTTCAGGTGTACAAGCCTATCTGGGTATTTTTTCTAATTTACCCTTAGACCATCCTTATATGGCTCGATCAGTTTGTCTACAAAAACACTGCAACACTGCTCTTAAAAACAGCAAATCAAGATGCAATAGACAATGCAATAACTCATATTTTCAGTCAGTCAAAATTTTGATTTATGGAATTGTTACACAACTCATTATGCACAAAACATATATATCAGTGTGATGAATACAGGCTGAGGGTGAGGTTCTTTTCCCAACACAGAGTCTTTTATATTGTGGTCTCCACTAATATTTAACACACTAAGACAAAATTTTATAGAATATGTGAAGCCAAGCAAATAAGTGCCTAGACATTTCTTAGTTCTATACAGGAAAACTTTCCATGATATATGTCAGGAGTTATACTGTGTTTGTGATGACATACCACATTACTTTTAATCAATGTATCAGTGTTTGAAATGCTGTTTTACAAACCTATTCACTGAACACTATTATTTAAAGTAGCAGGCTTCAGAGAGCAAGAGTATCAGGTCATGTATCAGGAACACAAAAGTGGTTCTTGACAGCAAGCCGCATAAAATCAATTGTGCTGATTTCAAGGATGAGTAACTTTTCAGATTTGGATTCTTCTCCATTTACTTGAGGATCATTTGTACATGAATTGAAAGTTCTAAGTGTTTTTTGTGGTACGCCAACAAGGTGGAAAAACAGTAATCCAGGAGCTCTACCAGCTTAAACGTGACTCATTCTGACCAATATGTTCCACACTGGTTTTGGAGGATCCAGGACATGTCACAAGATAACATGATAGTAACAGACAATCAATAATGGCAATAAGAAAAATGACAAAAATCCCTGCCAGTGGAATTGCATTTGGGCAGCTATGTGGACAAATGATGTTGCTGACTGCTCTATTAGATGTAGACTTAACAAGAGAAGCTCAGTGAAATCCCACATCTGTTGCTGCTGCGTATTCAAGGGAAGAACCCAAGCAGATGTTAGGTTTCCAGCAGCTTCCTCAGATAGCAGTTGTCAAAGGTGTCTTTTTATAGGGGACAAGATCAAGCTTTTTACACATCACCTTCATCCCCCTTTTGTGCGTGCTTTGTCTCATCTGTTAAATTACAAGGTTTTTCAGAGAAGAGAAATGAAGGGAAGTGGTGTCTTTCTAGGAATGAAGAGCATGAGTGAGTGGGTATGTGCACACTCAGTCCCGCACAACCCAAAGACTTGCAGATGGAGGAGATCCCTTCCCATTTCCACTGTCCAGGGAAAACTCTTTGAGGAGTGTGAACCTTCACTTTTTTCAGTGAAATCATGAGAAACTGTGTTTGGAGGACTAAAATACACAGAGAGTTTATGATCTCCTCCTTAAAAATTATTTTATAGATTGTTTTCCATCTGCAGACCTCAAGCAATGACAAAAGAAGAAGGCTGACTCCTTTCTTGGTTATGGATGGGGAATCCAGAGCATGAAGAGGCCATTTAGATGTCACACAGGCTTTTCTTATTGGTAACAGCAAGAATCTGAGAGGACTAAATAGGATCCTGGCCTCATAAAATCCCTGCAGACCGAATCTCTCAGACAAAGTCTTTACTTTGAACTTAATATGGATCCTTCCAAAAAGAAGGAGCAGCATCAGTCTCCTCCCAGGAAGGCTGCTTAATGAACAGCTGGCTGAAAGATTAAGCACATTTACAGAGAATAACAGAGCATCAGAGAGAACTGTAAGCTATTAAAGATATCAGCCAATACATCTAACATTGTAGTCTGCTTTGATCCTTCAGCTGAGATGTAGAAGCAGTATAACCACACAGGTACTGTGGTAGCTATACACCTATACTGCTTTTTACAGGAGTAGGTGTGCTCGTGTTAGTTTATGTTTCACAGTGTGACCTACCGCTCTCCTGGTGCTAGCATTGGCACAAGACCTGCCAGCTATGATTTTTCAGCTTATCCATGGTGCAAAGGAAGGCCAAGATTTTCCCTGCACCTACTGGTGTAGTTGTGCCTCAGTGACACATAATGTGGCTGGACAAGTTGATCTCCAGATGTCCTTTCTGATCTCAACTATTCTATGATGCCATGATTCTATGTTATAGCGATATGACATCCATAAAGCCTACATTAAAAAGATACTGAAGATGCTCAGGAAGCACGCTAGAATCATCACGTAACACCCATCTTATATATTTTCTTTATCATTAGAATCTCTTTTGAATATGCAAAACAGATTCTCACTATGATCATT
The DNA here is from genome assembly GCA_026283785.1 of Coracopsis vasa. NCBI lineage: Eukaryota > Metazoa > Chordata > Aves > Psittaciformes > Psittacidae > Coracopsis > Coracopsis vasa. The sequence continues at coordinate 10,860 of JANHGB010045724.1, read as the reverse complement.
TATTGAAGCAGGAACATTCTTTTCCCAGTAGAGTCCTGCAGCTGCTGAAGTCATGCTCAGATTGCTTTCTTTCATCCTGTTCAGGATGAACTTCATAGTCAATGAATGCTTAGTTCACACAAAGCACAGTTTCAGATGGCAAGAATCAGAGTCCTATCAGAAAACTCTGCAGCTCTGCATCAGGGAGGTAGCAGTTGGAGACTCAGTCTGTGAGGCAATGAGGGCAGCTGGTTCTCCTATTCCATATCTGGGTTGTTTGGCCCAATGAGTATAATACACAGGTAAGTATCTCAAGAAAGATTATAAGGCTGTTGGAAGGCAGAGTGATAGGTTATCTCATTGCCAAAATGCCACTGAAAAAAATCTATATTTTGTGCAGGATCCAGAGTAGAACATCCAAAGACATATGTGAAATAGTCCTAACGAAAATGTAAGTTCTTGTATGCACACGGATGAGCTGTGGGCATGAGCTGCATAAACAGGACTCACAGAGTTATTAAGTCTAAGGCGACTTAGCCAAAGTCCAGAGTGAATATTTTCTTGCCTCCTGAACCAAAGCAGCATGGATGGGACTACAGTTTAGGGCACATCTTGAGGACTGCAATGTTGAACTGAGGTATCTATACACCACGTAAGTCTTTCAGTGCTTGTAGTCCTAATGGTTTGACTTGGAAAAGTACTGAGTGTCCTACTGGAGTCAACAGTAATACCATACACTTAACTGAAACATCCACCAGGGACTGGTAAGTATAGACAGGACTATGTGAGCCTTATGCCTTTGTGAAGAATCTAAAAGAGGGGGTACTAAACTAACTCCAGATGCTGTGTTTAGGCATGTATGTTGCTTCGTTGGTGTGTCTGTTTTGGAATTGTAACAAGGGATGTTTCAGTTACTCAGGACATTTGAAATGGCATAGATGTGGAGGTTTAGGCTCCTGAATAGGGCCTCCAGTTTTAACTGTGGTGTTTTAATAGAATAACTAGACAAAGATGCTAGTAAAACTGGATGAAGAATTCAAAGAAATGGTTTGACTGAGGGAGTAGCTAGCTGGACAAGCTTATGAAAAGTAGGTTGGCAGCAATAAAACTTGTGGTGAGTCCTATAATAGTTAACTGAAGTAGGAACTAAAACCCTGATCTTATGTTACCCACTGAAAAAAAGAATTAGATATAGCATGTGCTAAATTATCCTTTTATCATCTACAAAAGGATGCCAGACTTTGGCACCTATCATTGCCGTTAAATGGACTATACTTAGTCACACCTAGACTCAATTATTGACACAGTGCTAGCTGCAGCTATTTCAAAATATACCCCAGCCTTTGCGATCTTTGTACTGCTGGGCTCCCAATTAAAAGAAAATTACTGAAGGCCCATTTTCTCAGCTTAGCACTGTAGGAGTTTGAAAAATAAGAATGATTTCTCACCATGAACTGTGAAATGAACATAAAAGTGGTGTAGACTTCTTTTTTCCCTTTGAATTTTAAGTTCACCTCTGGTTTAGAGTCAGAGACACTTTGCTCAGTAAAGCTACGGTGAAGGAGCCCTGCAACCCAACTGCAAACCTGGCTGAAAAGCAGTCAGCACTGGCCAGCAGAGTAATTTTCAGGGAAGGAAGGGCTGAGTCCTAGGGGCAATCCCTACCATGAGGGCTGTGGGATGCACCCCCTACCAGAGCTTTATGAACCTTACAGACATCTTTCTTTGTCCTTCTTAGTGGGGGCGGAATATTACAAAGACTATAACTACAGCCTCATATAAACTTGTTATGCATGAATTGTAATGAGTTTCTTTTTTTAATAGCAGTTAAATTCATTACAGAGATCTTGTGCATTCTTGCTGCTGTCAGGTAATACTTTGGGCATTTGTTTGGCTGTCACAGGGACAGCCATATGGAAGAGCACAAAAAGGGGCAGGTAGGAGAAAAGTACAATATTTTTTATAAGACACTGGCCTTTTTTGTGTGGGATTTTTTTTTTCAAAGGCCTACCTATTCATGTATTAATAAAACCTTGATAATTAATAACCTATACTGTTCTTGGTTTGTATATTGCTCTGTTAAACTTTTGTTGCACTATATAGTCATGCTCATATGCTCACATGCTCACATATCTACTACAAAAGTTTCTGTTCAGAAGTTTCTGTTCAGACTCCCATCAGCTAAAACAGTATTAGAGGTAACAGTTTTCAGAAGGATGTAACAAGTTTGTAATCATGCCCAGCTTTATAATTTAAGCAAAAAGCTAAAATACTAATGCAAAAATGAAGACCTTTTTCATTTCTTTAGAAACTGTTCCTCAGGTCTCAGTTCTTACTGTGTCCTTCTTGGTTAAAATAGAGGATGTTGAACTGCAGTACTGGGCCAGCTTCCCTGAACTATAAATGTAATTCTAATGCCATTTGTTTCACCATGAGTTAGCTGACAAAAGCCAAGAGCTTGAATAGTATTCAGAAAGGGATTAAACATTCTGTGGATAATGAAAACTTCCTCAAGAGTATTTAAACAATAGTTCTTTTAAGAAGGGCATAAACTTTTCATTCATTTTTTCCCTTCAGTACATAAACTAAACACTAACTGACAGCACAAAAGGAATGTGGAAACAGCTTGTTCCATGACTACTTACCTGGGGATTTCTAGCACCTCTCTCTGCACCCTTGAAGTGCATGATCAACATGACCTGAGACTGTATAATAGGACTTGATGGAGACTAGTTGAGACTTAAAAGACATAAAGCAAGGCTAGACACATTACAGCTGTATATTTCTAGTGTTACTGAGAAAAATTGTACTGTAATGACTCCTTCACAGCATAGCGAAGAGAATACTACTGTGTTTCAGCTTACATTGCACTTCTCATGCTTCAGAGAAGTACAAATACACTGATGGTAACGGGAGGTGAAGCAAAGGCACAAGTCAGGTAGTCAAATCGAGCATTTTCTGCTTCCTTAGGAAAAAAAAGGTCACGAGTAGCTCGTGCTCAGGCTTAGCTACAAGACTGTGTTACCTATACTACAGCACTCCACTCTGCAATTTCTTCTACATGAAATTAAACTAGTAATAATTCCTGTTCTGTATATTGCTATTAAACTGTGCACACAGGAGCCTTCTCGTCTGCTGTGATTAGGTGGAATGTCATACAGCCTTTATTATTAGCATGAAAGTGAGATGGTTTTGGTTGAAACTGCGTAGTTTTGCACTCAGTTTTGTGTCGCTGTTGAGACGGACACGACAAGAAATGCAAGTTCAAATCATCCTCTTTATTCTCCGCTTTCACATTTATATACTCTTTTCAGCAGCACACACAGCTGGTCAACTATAGCCGTTCACACGCCTTATCATTGTACCTAATTGGCTTTTGCTTTCTGCACCAAGTTCTGCAGCACAAGTCCGAGTTCCTTATCTTGCAGTTCTTGCCTCCTGAAAGTTATTTCTGTTCATAATTCCTCGGAACTTTCCCAAGCTTCAGGGATACAACACGAACTGCTCAAGGCTGAATTCTTCTTGCTCTGTCAAGGGGCTCACAGACCTGCTGTGTTCTCCCACAGTTTTGCAGTGATTTATCCTATTAATTATTTATAAAGAAAGCATTAATTAATATCCCAAATTACTGCACTTACTCTTTGAGTAAAAAGTTAATTTTCTTAGAATTTTCAAGGGAAGCTCTTAATTACTTTATGAGTTAAATTTATTTAGAGATGAGACCTTTAATTTAGCAATCAGTGTCAGACCTTTTATCTGTCCCCAGTGATCTGTGCATTGCCAAGTGTTCATACACAAACCCCAGCAAAGGAAGGGATCTTGAGAAACTGTCTAGACTTCTTTGTATTGTTTATTGGTGGGTTTGAGGACTGTATATCACCAATTCAACTGATTTTGTTTTTTAAAGGAACTCTCTAAAATAATATTTTCTTTAAGAAAAGCTTGCAACAATCTCTTGATCCACAAAACTGACACTAAACAATATCCTTGTTTAAGGTGTTAGACTAGGTGACCATCACCTAGTAAGAAGCACGTGAAGGGACGAGACAGGTTGTCTGGTTTCCAGGTTTCTTGGATAGACTTTGCACCTGCACTGTAGGTTGCCTTGTCTCTAGCCACACCTTCTGCCTTCCTTAAGGAGTTCCCATGGCTCACCCCAGACTTGACTCAATACCTCACCTTGCCTGTGACTGCTGATGAGCCCTGTCCCTCTTGACACCCTGCCCTGATTCAGTAGGGTTGTGCTTTCTTCAGGGAGGTCACTGCAGTGCCCATGCCATGCCTGCTCTTAGCTCCCATCTCATCCTCCTCAGTGGACCAGTTGGACTCTTGCTACTCCCTGATGTGCACAGACAAAGTGACTGCTGTGTGCACACAATCTGGTAGGTTTAATGGTTTACTGCAAAGGTGCTGCTGAAATAAGTGCTCTAATGAAATGGTGTCAGGGTTATTAATTTAACTTTGCCATTAAATAAAATATAGTAAAACCAGAATTTTTTTACTACATGTAGAAAAATAATTTTTAGCATAATGTTAATGTTTCAAAGAATTTTTTGATAGCTTTAATACTTCTATATCTTAAAAGCAAGAACAGAAATATCTGTACTTCTCATGGAATGAAATGCTCTGGGAAAATTAGAAAATGTTCAGCATTTTAATTGAGCGTTTGCTTTTTAAGAAAAAATACATTCTCACATTTGCATAATTTATTTCAGATTATTTAACTGAAAAATCTTGTTTCAAAACAGTTCAATTTAAAACTATATTTCCTTAAGTAGTTCATGCAGCCACAAAAAGTTATCATTTATATGGTAGTTCTTTGTTATTTTCCTACAGATTAGGTTCTATTCTATTTCTCCTGCTTCATGACAGCTGTGACCTGACCTATGGTGCATTTCAGAGGTCAGTCATAGAAGAGATGTATCCATCACAACAGATTTCATTTAGAGGTGATTCATATGTACAAATGTCACATGTATCTATCGTGCACTGTAAGATCAGAGTGAACGGCTGTAAACAACTCAGATTTTGGTGAGATGCATTTTATGACAAAAGCTAAGATTTCATGATTTTTCATCAGAAAAATCATAAAATCTAGTTTATTTGTGAGCTCCAATGATTGGAAGTATATTTAATTAATTATTCACAAGTTTAATCAAGAAGAGAAACTGCACACTGTTGAGAGCAGACCCAAAGAAGTAGATTGCAATTAATTATATAAAGGCAAGATACAGAATGGAAACAGCTGCTTTCATATTTGATCATAAAAGGAGCCACCAGGGCAGGCCAGACACTTTCTGGGAGACTTTGTAGTGGCCTTATGAGATTCCTGGAGGTTTTTGGGGTGTCCAGGTCAGGACAGTGTCAGTCACAAAGACTAGTGAGAAGGCAGCAGAATTGGAAATGGCTTACAGCTAGGACTGTTTAAAAGCTGCAAGTTTTCTCGGGTTTTTTTAGGGTAAAACCTACTAGTTTAAACTAGATCAGTCTGATACCTGCAAGTGAGGGGAAGTTCCCCAGCTGAGGACTACTCCAGGCAGTGGCAGTGTGCCCACTGCCTTGCATCCACCACATTTGATCTTGTGGAGTGGGTTGAATAAACTGGCTGAGCTAACGGAAAAGGAGTCATAATTTGGGGGAAGGATGGGAGGGTGAGGATGACATTGTTATGGGTTTTTACAAGGTCAGACTTCTAGCCTGCTCCCAGTTCAACTGCACAGTCACAATGGATGCTGGAAGAAACAATGGGAATGTGATGCCTGGAAAGGGAATAAGAGCAGGAAAACCCCTTTAGAATTTGTCTGATCTTGCATCAAGTCAAGATGATCTGTCAGAGCTTTTAATTTCCTTCTAAGGATAATTCAAATAGGTTAGCTCAATCTGATGCAAACAACTTCCCAGTAGTTAGAGATACAGCACAGCATGGAGCAGTGTTCAAGCTGCCAGGTTCTTCTGGGCTTACTTTTCTGGATTTACCAGGGAGCTAGTACTTCAACGCCAAGTAAAATTTAAAAGCTGTGTTCATATTCTTTATTTGCAATTTCAATTACTTGCTTTGGATTTGCGTCCTTTCTGTTCAGTGTAGAGGGGTCTGTATTTTCACACTTGAATATGGAAGCAGTTTTGCCACAGTATTGACTATTTACAAAATTTAAATTTTCAAAAAATATAGATAAATATGTATTTAAGACCTTTTGGAAGACTTCTGATAATAAGACTTTGCAAGCTCTTCTGTTAGAGAGATAACTCCTAATTTTCGATCCTGAATCTTCCCAGGATCCTTTCTTTCTTGAATTGTGATTTAACACACTAAAATCTAGCATTTTCATAAAGAAAAATTAATTTCAAAAGAAGGAAATCAGACACAACTTCCACCACCTACTGTACCTCTCTAAGATGGGATTCTCAGAGAAACCCAGGGAAGCTTGATCCCTCTTGACATATCAGAGCAGCTGAGCATGTAATTCCTGTAGCTCCCTTTAGAAAAATCTCTGGTCTGAGACAGCTTTGGGCTACCCTTTGGAAAAAAAAAAAAAAAATCAAACTTTCCTCTCAGACACCTATTTACTTGCTAAAAGGATTTCAATAAATGAAAAAAAAAAATCTGATGCAATCATAATGATTGCCTTAATATTAATAATCCAGAGCTCCGGTACCTGTGAAGCATTTCTGGATTTCTGGGGACTAAATGTTGTTTATGAACAGCTTGATTTTTCAATATACAATTTCATTTTCTCTCACTCTTTTTAATTCTACTTGAAGTTTATATATTTTCCATTACAGTAAAATTGACAGTCTTTAAAGCTACCAAATATAAAGACACTATTAAATGGCATTTATAAGCATCACTTTATGTGGAAAGAAATCATTGAAAGATCAGTTTATAACTGAGAAAGCAGAATAATTCTTTCTTTCCAACATAAAAAGACTTTTTTTTTCTAAGAAAAGACTTATAGCAAGTGTAAGTTCAATATAACATCTTTAAGAATTACAATCTGTTTAGACCAAAGTAAATCTATTTGAAAGGAAGTATTTAATAGCTATAAGTAGTTATGTGTGGAAATTTTCTAAAATATTTTTATTTCTGCTTTTAGTCCCAGTCACTTTTCTATCTGCAGTATCCCTCCTACTCATACCGGTTCACCATTTAAAATCTGAAGCAGTCTTTGAAGTATGTTGTTTATAGCAAAAAGCACAGGAAGAATATCACTTACGTTTTTTCCCCTGGGTGCACTGAAAGAAAAAACATTGCAATGCTGGATTGTGCACCTAGACCCGCATAGAAAAAGCACTGCCTAAATCCCTTCACTGAAGGAGTGATAAGCATATTTATTCAGTCACAGGTGGAGTTATATTTATGACTATTCTACTTTTACTGCTGATGTGGAGTCCTCAAGATATGACTAATTTGTCTTAATCGTACCATGTCAAGATATGGTATCTTAACAAATCTTATCTATATATTATGATAGCTGTTTTGTTAGGAAGACTATTGACTTCACTTGGAAAAAGCAGGCAGCAAAGTCTGCTTCCCAAGGGTGCTATAAGGGAAAATACATTCTTTCTCCCTTTGCCCTCTACATAGCACTGCATATACATGAAAAATCCGTGGTTATGTTTTATCTCTAGATAGGTTTCCACATTGCTAGCTTCCATTCCTTTCAAGGATCTGATAGCTTCCCTAAAACAAACCAGACGAACCTAGATGAGAATTTCTGAATTTAAATAAAAGTGAGATATGTATGTATGATGCAGCACCATTATTAACCTGGATCAGAGCAAGACAGATATGTTAACCATGGCTAGTGTTACTGCAGCTGCACACAAACGGTGGTGGGTTTCTTCTTCAGAAAGGGTGGGTGATTTAATTTCCTTGCTTTGGCTGACATGGTTCCCTTGTAGTTGCCAGCACCTCTACCAGCCTGGTTTCTGAGTTGGTTTCAGGTGATATACTGCCTAAACAAGGCTGTCTGCAGGTAAATTTGGGCTGATGCAGAAGTTTGGGGAAGCAATCAGAGAGCCTGACAGTCTGCATCTTCTCTCACCACTGACTGTGCTGATTAGAGAATAACACCACCAGAATGATTATGCAAAAATATGGTGCAGAAAACCTTGCAGTCACTTTCACAGCAAAATGTACTTTGATAAAGCAGATTAATTTTTGCACTTCTGTGGTACTTTACTGCTGTTTCTTCTTTCCTTGTAGCACTTAGTGGTAAAGTGAAATTACACAAATGATATCCAGGATGTTTTTTCCTGCCTTCTTCTCTGTATGTGTGATTACGTATTCTAGCTCCTCAGACCTGAAAAAGCATGTAAAAGCTACAAAATGACCTTTCCCACTTCCTTTGAAAGAAAAAAGAAAGAAGAAAGAAAAAAAAATCAAACATAAGTGATAGACATAATTCACACCACAGAAAAAGGAAGGAAAACCATGCCAAGAGTGATATTTTTAAAGTCTGAATTTTCCAGCTTTTGCGAAATGGCAAAGCTTCTCTAAGACCAAGACTATAAACGAGTTTCAGGGGGTTTGTGTGATTTCAAGAGTCAGAAAACTGAATTAGACTATGTCAGTTATGCCAAAGAGTAGGGAGGGAAGTTTTGTTGATTGATATTCTTTTTGGATCCTGATAAATTTCTGCAACTTTACAACCACAATAAATGCAGTTTGAAAATAGAGAATAATCTTTATTTTTAAAGGGCTGCCTTGGCAGGTGATGCAAACTTGGATTATTTCTTTATCAATCCATGCAAGAAAACATCTGGAAAGTGGAAACATCTGGAAAGTTCTCTCAAAGGAGAGACATCCACAGCTCATTTCTTCAGAGTTTGAGAGTGTTGATTTTGGAACTTTAATGAAGTTCTACAGCAATATGTTAGCCAACATTTTCCTTATATTATTGATCAGCCTATTTTAAGTGAGCATTTCCATTTGTTATATCATCTGGTGCTCTGCACGCAGGTGGAGCAAAGGGTTCAAAACGAAGGTGATGCTGAATCCTGACTGTTGCAAAGGTGGATCTGCAAATACTATGCTGAGGCAGGCCAGCAGCCTGTTTATTTAACGTCTGATTTCTAAGAGTGGCCAGAGCTGCATATTTTAGAAACGCTGTTTGTGACTTCAGCTTTTCTTTTCGCCTACGTAGAGTTGTATTGCTGTGAGTGAGCAAGCTATCCTATACATGTATGACGAGATCTGTGAGTAGGCCCTGACACAGAAGGCTATCCATAAGGATATATATAAAATCTGGGTATGGGAAAGTCTGTAAACACATAGGAAATGAAGATAAATTGTTAGACTTTGTAAAGGTTTAGAGTGACACTGAGTAATAACTTACAATTCTGACAATAAGGTGTTTACTGAGAAACAGGTCTAAGAATATTTCAGTGTTGCTTTAAGAAGTTGCAAATGGTGAAGCATTTTAAAACACACCATATCAGAGTATAAAGTAATCAGATACTTTCAATGTACTTAATAGTCCCTTACAATAATTAAAAATTTGAAGAATTTCATAATGAGGAGGATAAAAATGAAAACGTGGTTATTAAAAAAAGATAGGTATTTAGTAATTTTAAATTTAGTTGTCTTGTTGAACAATTACTACCTATTTATTATAATCACAATTCTTGTCCTTCAGAAGACACAAGTCTTCATCTAAATCTACTTTTTGCTTGTACTGCATTTTACTTCTTTCAAAACAATGAAACTTTCTTATTAAAATCTTTGTCTCAATAGGAATACATTTGCGTCTGAGAGAGGTATTCATAGCATACAGTGAAGTACAGATACTAATTTACTTATTTTGAATTATTTGGTCATAGTACTTGATTTTCTCTGAGGCCGGTTAACTATATATAGTAAAACAATCCTCTCTTAAGACCCATCAACCCCAGATTTCTCTGTGTGAGGGACACAGCACAGAATGAAAATTATTTATCCTTGCTGCAATTTATGACTTGAAGAAGACAAAAAACGGGAGGATAACGGGGTGTGGAGGTAAGAGTAAATTACTGGTCTTTAATAAATTTTGGAAGTGAAATCTGATTGATTTTCACCAATTCTTTTTGTCTCCTGTAAGATACCGTGTCAGTGAAAACACCACCGCCACAGCAGGATGTCTGTCTCCACATCTCTATGGCAGGAAAACCAACACCACAGTCACAGCAGAAGTTTGTGCAGGATATCTGTCTCCACATCGCCCACCAATTGACAGCTTGGGTGCAGGATGTTTGCCTTAACATTGTTACACCTTGGAACCATGGTGGGGGAGAACATCCCCTAGTGACAGTATTGGGCATGCACACCACAGAAGGGCGGAGGATTTGGTTACAACACTATAAAAGTACAGCACCAACCAGCACCTGAAGGAACATTTCCCCCACCAGACTTCGAACCAATCTGACTATTGGGACGCCACAGCTCTGGGGTGGTAGCTATTGCTAGGAACTCTTTTATTCTTTCCTCTTACTTTCCTTCTTTTCTGTCTCTCATTTCGGAATTTGTTGGTGGGCATTTGTTGGTGGGCAAATAAAGTTCCTTGACGCTTGACTCCATTTTGAGTCTTTATTCTGTTCCCAAGAATACAAGCAAAACTGTGCTCCGGCATTTGACTGGCATGCGACACCTCCGTATACACACAGGGAATTCTAGAGAGTTCACCTTTCCTGTGAGAGAAAGGCCAAGCACTGGGTTGGCAGAGATATTGCAGAACTGACACAGTTGCTGAAATTGTGCTACCTTGGGCAGTTTGCACTCTATTGTGTTCTACAATGCAGTCATCAGGCTGAAAAATATGTAGGCACATAGGGACTGTAGTGATAGGACAAGGGGTAATGGGTTAAAACTTAAACAGGGGAAGTTTAGATTGGATATAAGGAAGA
>JANHGB010045719.1:0-29934 GCA_026283785.1 Coracopsis vasa | reverse complement strand
GAACACTGCCAGGGATGGAGCATTTACCACTTCTTTGGGCAACCCATTCCAGTGCCTCACCACCCTCACAGTAAAGACCCCTTATATCTAACCTGAACCCCTCCTGTTTAAGTTTGAGCCCATCACCCCTTGTCCTATTGCTACAGGCCCTGATGAAGAGTCCCTCTCCAGCACCCTTGGAGGTCCCCTTCAGGTAATGTGAACAGCCACCACAGCGATATCTTGTCACCTTTCTTTGTGCTGGCGATGCTGAGCAGGGGATGGGGAGGAAGAAGGGTGCTGCCTGTAGGGCTGCCATCCCACAGCTTGGCAGAGCATCCTGAGCAGCTCATGCAGGCTGTGTGTGCTGTACTGCCTCATCTGCAGCAGGCAGGTAACAGCACAGCCCCACCTCACCAGTGAACAGTGTGGAAAAGTCCCTCCTAGACTCTCGAGCATATTACAGTGCTGCAGGATGTACCAAATGGACAGTATTTGAAGTGTTTCCTTATAGGATAATCAGAGGAAGTCATTGTATTAAATATCCATTTGTGTCATTAGCCTTTTATTTGGTGCTTTGTCCAGACATCCTGTTTGCTTCCCCTTTGAAGTAATGAATATATTTCCTGTGTGCCGGGTCCGATCCAAAGCTCCCACGTAAAAGCCAAGGCACTGAGCTGAGATCAGTCATGTACTTGGTGGGGAAGGACATCTCCAGACTCACTTTGTGTGAGGAGTTTGGGATAAATCTAGAGTACTGTTTATTGGTTGCCCTTAAACCCACACTCCTTGGGCTACCCTGGCACAAGGTTATGGCTACCTGCTCCTTATGGTACATGGGGGAAGTTTCTCGTGATTGCACCTCACGCTATTTAGGTGGGACATTACAGCAACATCAGCCGCATCCAAGATACACATGGAATACCATGAGGAATGCTGTGTCAGCATGTGGGATCCAGCCCCAGAAAACAGCTGGAGGAGCCACATAACCCCTTTGAATCTCTCTTCACCCTTGACTGAGGTGAGAGGGTAACCAGCTCTGTGTATCAAACAAATGCCAGCCTCTTTTGGTGCATGGTTAGGAAGGGTTAATCAGGGCAGCACAGCCCCTAAGGACCGCAACTGTTGTTCTATGCAGATTGGCTTGTTCTTGTTTCTTCTATTGATCGCAATCACTCAGAGCTGTGCCTCTAACAAACTGCCTTAAATCATTGCAATCATAATAAGCACACCTTGGTAAATAATGCATGAGATGTCCGTAAGCCTATATTCATTAGAAGGAAGGTGCATATAGAGCGTGGTAACCATCTGGGCTTGAGTGGGGGCACGGCAGGTTGGATTAAGATGCGGTAGCTGCTAGGGATCAGCCCTGAACTGAGTTGGGTTTCAGGAAGGCTCCCCAGTCCTTTAAGATGCTGGAAATAGAGACAGGCTCCTTTTCACGTTCATGAATTTTGCAGGAGATGTTTAAAATGCCTCCAAGGTTCACAGCATAATACAGGTTGGGTGGAAGTGGGCTTGTGGCAAGTCTCCAAATAGCATAATAGCAAAGCATCACAATTACTAGTATTTAATATATCTTAATGACAACAAAACACATCGTGGGTAACAAGTTTTGCTGTGAGAGCCTCATAGCCAAGTTAATGGTCTGGATATTAGAAGCCTTTGTTTTAAAATGCAAATTAAAAATGCTTAGTTTTCCATTTGTCAGAGTGGTGTTAAAGTGTGGAGCTGCTTTAAGGCAACTTTGCTCTGGCTAGGATTTGGTGTCGTTCTTGGCCAGACCACACAGCAGGGCAGGCTCAGGTGCTGTTGAATTCATTAGAAGGTTTCTAGGGCAAATTGCAGGGAAAATTAGCTAGGCAGTAATTTCTACCTCCCTTTCATCCTAGGGAGAAGATGATGATGTTGTTAAATGCCAATGATAAGGACAGTTTGGCTTTTGTATGGTTAGAAGAGATGGAGGAGGCAGAAACATTCCTGGTTCTATCAGGCAGCTGTGGATGGTGATGGGTCATTTCACTCCATTATGGTTTCTGGCAAGCAAGTATTAAAAGGGGTGTGAGGGCATCGTTTCTCAGCAATGACTTCATTTGGCTGTCTAAACAAACAGCCCCTCCTCACCAGGTGCAAAAGGCCTTGTATTTGTGTTTTTTTCCTCCATGAAGGGCAAAGAAATACCTAAAGTGGAAATAGCACCAGTGGATTGTGTCTGCTCAACAGCGCTGGTGGTCTCTACCTCCTGTCAAACAGCAGTGATAGGAGCCAAGGCAGGGAAAAGTGATGATCCTAGGTATTTTATACCTAAACTGTACCTTTTTTCTCTACTTTTAGCTGCATCGTCTGTCAAAGAGAGAAGCAGAGGGACAAAGAAAGGGTCAGTGAATTTTAAGCTGGTCTAGTTAGACTGGAGAAGAAAGTTCAGCAAAACCAAGAGAAAGTAAATGGGGCGATGTTACCCAGCCTGCCTTCACCATCACACTGTGCTGCCTTGGATGCTTCTTGCCTTGGCAATGCCCTCAAGAGATGTGGCAATTTGTAGCCATGAAACTACCAGTTTCGCCAAGGTCCCCTGGAAGCAGAGCCCCAGTATGGGCATCCTACACATGAGCATGGGCTGTGTGTAGTGTGTAATACATCTGTGCTGGCCTGGCTGCTGAGGGAGGCAGCTTCACCCTGCAGATGGGGGTTAGAGCCCATCAGACTCTCTTTCTTCAGTAACCTGAGCCAGGATTTGAGCCGAGGCCTCCAAAGGTGAAAGGCTAATATGCCTGCCTCCCTCTCTGCCACTGAGCCCCTTCTGCTTTGTTGAGGTGATGCGCTAACTTGGGGAAATCACTCCTGCGACCCATAAATACTGAATTAAATGAGAGCCCCCCCGCTCTGTGCGCAGGGATAATGCTCTGGGGTGTTTGCTCTGTGACATTCAGCAAACAGGCTGCAAAGAAAGCTCAGCAAGATCCTGGACAAAAGAAGAGGACAATCAGCTCGCTGGGTTCAATTATGGTCTGGAATTTAATCCCAGTAGGTTTGGTAGGACTTCCCCCCAGGCAAAATCCATCTCACCAGTCGGTTTCTCTGAGGTCCTGGGACAGCATGCAGAGGTATTAGGCTCATAAAGGGTTTCTTATTCACAGAAAGCCCTGTAGATACCACAGGAGCTTGTACAGATTACTTCTGGGTGAGGCCATAATGTTGGAAGCGAAAGGGGCTGGGATGCTCTTGCATCCCTGGGAAATCCAAGCTGCAAAGACGAGAGGGTGGTTAAAGCCCATAAATAGTTCTCAGCTAATGAAATTGGTGGGTGGGGAAAAGGGGAAAATAGCTCCTTTTTAAAGCAGATGAGGCAAACATGCCTTCCAACATATTTTCTGCTCATAAAACTCAGTCTGGGTTTCTAGGTAACTAAAGGAGATGCCCCAGAGAGAAGCTTCTAAGGGTTTCCCACAGCTGCTGGATTTGAATAACCAAATGGAAGTGCTGGATATCAACTTTATCTGGTACAGAGCATGGCTAACCCCATCTCACCTCTTCTGAGGCTCACTTGTGTATGAACCAAACCTGAAAGTCTGGGGGCCCTTTATATTGGGAGATCCACTGTTGGGATCCAACATACACCAAGCTCAAGACTAAAAGAGACTTATTATATGATCTAGTCTGACCTCCTGGCTAGCTCTTCTTGTTCTCTATGTCTGAGTTTTGTCCTGGCCTCTTGGGGCTTCCCATCCTCTTGCAGGGCCATCCCCCTTGAATGATGTTCACCTGTGGGATGGGAATTCAGAGCCTTTATAAGGCACCAATCCCGTGCTGTTTATTTATTTAGTTTTATCTCTAAACATTTTTATTCCTAAGCAGTAGTTACTTCCTGGTGCTCACATTCTCTGCTGGTCTTGGGCTCCTCTTCAGTTCTGCCTGTAGTCTTGCTGTGCTTTGTAACACAGTAGTGAGACAAGTTAGTTGTCAAAGGCACAGAGAGGTTCAGATGCTGGGATGGATATTTTTCCTTACTGGCCTAGCTTTGCTCACAGGACCAGGCTGTGCCTGCAAACAGTGGGGGAAAAGGGCTCTTTCTTCCTTCCATTGTGAGGGATGGAGCTGGAGTGACCAGCAGTCCTGTTAAAATTAGTTTGGATATTTCTCCCTGACACTTTCAGATAGGTTTATCCTAATTAGCATTGCACTGGAAATAAGTGTTCTGATCCCAGCTAAGTCTTGATGTGAGCAGAGGCATTACAGTGAAATCAAACTGAATGAACATCTGGTTTACATGGGTCTTTTTTCCTTACTGGCTTCCCGTCTTTATTGGGATTCAGACCAGTTAATCCAGTATCTGATACAGTGCTGCAGTCCAAAGCAGTATAGAGTACTTGCAAGTCATAAACTGACTCTTGAGTCCAGGGGAGTTTTGAATGGCAAAGTGAGGAATCAGGGTGGGTTAAACGCATTCATTCTGTTCTGTGCACAAGAACAAATTCAATCTAGGTAAGAATTGTTACTGTCACTGCTGTTAAAAAGCAGCTATAGAGAAAGTCAACAGCTGATCATCCCTGCTCAGAATGGGGAAGGTGCAGACAGTTCTGTTTGCAGCTAGTGCTGCAATGAGCAGGCAGGGATGCTGAAGGGACAAATAGCACAGGGATCATATCCCATTGTGATTTGATTTAATGTTATTCATACGCCCATGCAAACTGGTGTTCGCACACATGAAGGTGCAGGGCAGTGCCTGTATCCTTCCCTTCATGCGGAGGAAGATGAGCTCCTGATGTGTGGAAAGGATAAGCTCAGAGGAAGGAAATGGCATGTCCCTGCTTCCAGAGAGCCAAGCCTGCACAAGCAGGACAGCTGGATGCGGCTGCGACAAAGTAGGGAGATAAGTGCATTAAAAAGGGGGTGTCTTTCTGCAGATGCAGGGGTCAGGTGTGACTGAAAAGGCTGAGAAAACTCTCAGCATCTCAGGATTAATTAACACTGGCTGCCAGTCTCTGCAAACACAAGAGCAGCTTGTGTTTGCAGAGTAGAAGGGGCTGTAAATGAAACACAGCAAATTGCGGCTGACAAGTGGAAAGAAGAGATTGTCTGATTAATCCAAGTCTAGAAAAGATTGTCTGGCAAGCTAGTTTCAGACTAACCTTGTCAAGCCTGGGACTAGCCAGTCCCTGTTGTTGGCAGAGATGCTGGATGATCCCACCAGTTGCTCTTGGCTTTGCAATGTGCCATTTGCTGTAGCTGTTATCCTGGGTCTTGCTCACAGTTGTTTTATCCTAATGGCCAATTTCTGCTTCCTGATGAAGCTGTTCTTGTCCCTGCTCTCAGCCAGCCTGCCCTGCCGTGTCAGGCTGGCCTTCACTGTTCAGGGTCTGCCTGTCTGTGTCATGCAAAAAGCCAATGGGTTTGCAGGATGGTCCAGTGTGACTGAGCCTTTCTCTGTCCTCGCTCTTGCTCTGGTACACTTGCGCTGCCTCTAGTTTCCTGCCTCTTGACATGCCTGAGCATCCCTTTAGCACAGGAATGTGGTTTAGCACAATCCCAGATTTCTCTGTTTCCTGCTATCTGCTCCAAACCCTGTTCTAGTCGGGCTGTAACCACTTAGGCTATATGCATGATTTTCTTGCTCAAATGACAGTTTGAAGCCCACAGGAGCTGCTAATGTCTGTTCAGGTATTCAGCAGAGGCTGACTTGTGTTCTGTACATCCCTCCTGCCCTGAAGCCATTGTTTAATCTTCAGATCTATTTTATTCCCCTCCACTAGACTCTCTTTGGGAGGACAGATATAAATTAAAAGCAAATTATGCAGCCTGATGTCATCAGCCAACAGACACCTACCTCTGCCCACATACCCCAAATAAATGAAACCACCATCGGATCTGACTACAGAGAATGGAAGAGCTGAGGGGGAGGTATGAAGGTCAAACCACTCAGGCACTGTATCCATCATGCATTTGGGCAGATTTTGAATAGTGCTGAATCAGGCAACTGCATCCATTCCTCCCTTATTGCAGGAAGAGGGAGCACAATGCCACTTTTCTTTGCACTGACACCAGGTATGTAACTCTCCTGCTCTCCAGGAGCTCAGTTGAAAACCAGTTAGCTGCATCTCATTTCCAACCACCTTTTGATTTGATGTCTCTGGATCCATCCAATACTCTGTGCTCCAGCCATCTCCTCATCCTCCTCCCAGCTGCTGTTCACCATCCCCTGTGTAAATGTGGCTCCATGTTGAGTTCGTGCTTGCAAAGCTTGAAAAGACTCCAGACACTGAAACCCAAGTGCCTGGGGTTGTGCTGCAACCTGCTGGGTGCTGTTTATTACCCCTAAAGAGCTCTCATTGCAGGAGCTGGTGAGGCAGAGTCAACCGAAGGGCTTGGCTGCAGGCTCCTGTTCCATTGGAGGTGACTGAGCGCAGTGGTTATTCTCTCCCACTTTCTTCCACACAAGGATTCTGTGTCTCAGGATAAGACACAGGTCTGGCTGCTCCATGTGAGCTCTCAAAGCCTGTGTAAGAGCCCATGTTCTCCCTTCTCTCTGCCCACCTTTTCCTTGCAGATGATGTGTTAGCCCCGTACCCTGGCCCAAGGGATGCTCCAGCTGGTGTCCGTAAGAGATCCCCATCTTATATGTCTATTCTGTTCTCCATAGACCTGAAGAGTTAAATTTTCCTCTGAAAACCACACTATAACTCTGGAGAAGGTTGAGGCCAGGCCTGTCCTGAAGCTGAATGTGCTCTTGTGGTGGAAGGTAAGGCATAATATTAGGCAACTGGGTGAGCTGGTGGAAGATGAGAGAGCTCAGGGGTTCAGCTTGAGGGTCCCATGGAACAGAGGCCTTGAACCAGGTGTCCTTGGGGCTGGGGCTTTGCAGTATATCCCATTGCTGCACATGGTGTTGCCTTCCTCATGTTTGCTTCTATGGCTGTGCAATAGGAGCAGGAGGGTATTTCTTCTGCTCGGTTGAGAAGAGCATCCAACCTACTTTCTCCTTCATGTGGCTGATGGTTGCAGTGAGTGGGAAGTGTTTTTCTTTAAATCACCAGATTCTCTGCTCTTGATGACATCTGGATAGCACTGCAGCAACTGTCCATGCAGCTTTGAGGCACCCTCTGTCCAGAGCTCAAACCAAGCTGTTGCATTTCAGGTTGGCTGGAAAATGCCAGTGACAAGTTCAGCCACGAAGAAGGTTTGAAGGATGTTACTGCATTTCCCAAGAGCTCCCAGCTTTTGAAATGCCATTTCCCCCAGTACTAGGAGTTCTGGAAGATGAAGCCAGCCAGAAGATGAGTATCTTTAACACTATCATGAGGACTTCTTTTGGGAAAAGGCATCTGTGTAAGGAATTGTCATGGGTGCATGAATGAGGTGTTGAAAATCAGCAGAGGGGCAGAGTGTACGGGGGAAGGTGTGTCTCTGGGTGTGCTGAAAGGAAATGTTATCTCCAAATTGCTCATTAAAACTTCATTTTAATGTCCTGATTCAGATCCTGTTTATCCCAGTGCAACAAGGAGCAGCTTCCCATAGGCAAAGCCTGTGCCTGGCAGTACCAGCTGGAGGGGTTACAGGAGGAGCATGAGAGCAGAGTCAAGCCCCACATCTCTGATTTAATATGGTTTTGGAGCCCGCAGTGGTTTTACCTCGACCTCAAGAAAAGCCCCATTTGAGGGAATTTCTCTGTCAATACTAAATATAACCCCCAGGTGTGGATT
Organism: Coracopsis vasa; assembly: GCA_026283785.1. Taxonomy (NCBI): domain Eukaryota; kingdom Metazoa; phylum Chordata; class Aves; order Psittaciformes; family Psittacidae; genus Coracopsis; species Coracopsis vasa. Next base: position 22,258 of record JANHGB010045719.1, on the reverse strand, counting down.
CTTTGGTCTTTGACCATCAGCCTTTCCCTCTTGAGTCTGCTGTTCTTGAGATGCTGTAATGCTGTGTTGGCACGTTTTGGACAGTCATTCAAAGGCTATTCAAAACTCTCATCTAATAAGCAAGTAGCAAAGCAGCTTCCAGAGCTTTACTCTATTCCAGCAGCTCTCTTTGCCAGCTAGAAATTACACTATTTTCCAATTTCATTATTACCTCTGGTTTTTATTATAGCATCATTAGAGTGAGAAAGCTGGAAAGGAAGTGGGGATTGTATAATGCAGGAAATAGTGAATTAATACCTCTACCATATGATGGAACGGTGCAGAGCTGTGACTGTGTCAGGAAAATATAGAGCAAATAAAGGTTGTGCTGGCTGGGTGAGGACGAGACTTCGCGTGCTCTGAGGAGTGTTAACTTGCAAAAAGAATTATTTCTCAGCAATGCAAGATCTGCATTTTACTGTCACATGCACATGTGCTTGCTGGTGAATAAAGCCATCACAGGGATACGGAGTACTGAGGGGAAAAAAGCTTTTATGGTACGTAAATGGGCTTTAGCACATCAGCCAAAGAAAGCTGATTTATTGCCTGAGAAATCATGTTGGAGCATTTTAAGGAAGGGGCTATATATGATAACAAAGAATTGTCTATTCCTTACCATGTGGTTCTCCAGTGCTAAATCCTGGGAAGTGTTTATTAGCTCTTGAGCATTTATAACTACTGGTTTCAGTGAGCTGGGGTCTAAATAGGGAAGTGCAGCTCATGACAGCCAGGAATGTGGAGGGGTTTGTCTTATTCTGGAAGGGCAGGCAGCACTAAACAGTGAAAAGCACCCTGGATTTAACTTTTTCTTCTTTTTTCCCCTGCCACTTTTCAACCAATGTCTATGTTTTCAGGCTCACTGACCTTACACTGACAGACACACATCAGACACCCTGCTATCTACCTGCAGTTTCTGTTAGAATATGGAAGTTCAGTTGTTACAATACATGGACATGGCATTGCCTGTAGTTTCTGCAGATGCTCAGATAAAAGCCTGTGTAAAATGCATCCTTTAAGACCCCATTTTGTTTCCAGTAACACCGGAAGTAATCTAATACAGGTATGTATCATTTTTATTCTGACACTGTCTTTTGAGAAGTGACGAGTTAGGGTAGACAGCTCCACAGTAGAAGTGATATGTGGTATGTATCTGCTGTGCAGTTGTCAGACCTCAACAAATGTGCTTTTAATAACAGGTTGTTATTCAGTTTGCTGAGTTGCAAATAGATGCAGGTTTTAGAAACAACTTATTTCTATCTCTTCCAGTCATTCCAAATGCCTGACAGTGCCACAATAAAGATGCCTCTTAGCTTAGTAAATGTCTTCGAAGGAGCTGCAGGCAAACCGATAACAAAGGGGAAAACACAAGTATGGGTTGGGAAGCATCAGTGGGCAAGGAGCTATGAATTTTAAAGTGTAAAATCCGGATTATACAATTCTAGAACCTCTTGAAGCTTTAAACTCTTTACAGCCTGTTGAGAGCAGAATGATCACTGACTTCCTGCAAGGAGGCCAGGGCTGGGGTGAAGAGATGCAGCTGCTTCACCGGCATGGAGCAGCTGGGCATGGCTGGAAGGGATGAGAAGAAGCATTTTGCATCACCTGAGGATGCAAGCAGGAGGTGGAAGGGAGCTGGTCATGGTGGCCTAACCTGTGATGCACCCCTGGAAAAGCAATGGCTCTTGGGCATGTTCCTGTGGTGACTGCAGTGATCAGTGAGGCAGGCAACCCCCAGCAGTGCTTTGAAGGTCCAAGAGTTATATAGGAAAATGATGGTATGTGAAATAAAATACTGGGGGATCGATGGAAAATATACATTTATTGAGATGTAACAGGCAATTGCATGGTTGTTAAACAGCTATAACTAGGTATTAAATAATCAGTTCAGCTGGTATTTATTTAATATAATCGCAGACTATTAAACTTGAATTAAGTGCAGAGTTAAGTGTCTCTGGGACACACAGCTGAAAATGGTGCCAGGAACATTTTATGTTGCCTGAAACCCTTTGTGGAAAACTCCCACAAACACAGGCTTTGCAAAACTGTCCTTTGCTTCACAGGGGAAAGCAGAGGGGAAGAGATTCTAGTTTTGACCTGAACTGCAGCAGTTATCCAGTGACCTTTACCTAGACAGAGGCTTGATGTAGGTGCATAACATCTGTACATCAGAAATACTCAACTGACTGTCTGGAACTGTTCCTGTACAGATTTTTGTCTGGTTTATTTTGCTTTACTTGCACATCTTTGCTCCTCTGATTGCCTGATACTTACGCAGTTATTCACACCAGCACAAAGCGAGTCCAAAGTAAATGTAAGACACTGCTAAATCAACACGGAATTTGCTCTGACCTGGCTGAGCTTACAAATGGGAGATGTGAATAAGGAGCGACTCTCAGACTGGAAATGTGAGGTCAGAGGACCCAAGAGGACGTATAGTCCTCAACTCCCAGCAGCTTCTCATTTTCTTTCTACCAGCTTATGGAGGTTTGTGTCCTGACTCATGGGCATGGACCATGGATATGGTTTACGTTATGTGCGTTCAAGTGCTGCTCTGAAGGATACTGGTGCCAAACACCTCAGAGCAAGCACACGCTAACACATGGGATGAAACTGTTATTTGGTGAAATTGCTGTCATTGGAGTTCTGGGTTTGGGTCAAAGGATTTCCATTTTTGCTTCTTTTATGTCTCTTCTTTCTCCTTTTTGCTGATAAATGGATGACATAGTTTAGTGGGAGATGTCCCTGCCCATGGCAGGGGGTTGGAACTAAATGATCTTAAGGTCCTTTCCAACCCTAACTATTCTATGATTCTATCAAATGAAACCGATCAAAGACTCTTGTCTTTCAAAGTAAATATCCAGATTGAATGCCACATAAACGGCATATGGTGTGCATTATGGATTTATTTCCATGACAGCTTGCAAAGAAAAACTGCTGAAGTCAGGGCAGACCCTCACTCACCAGCCCTCAATGCCAGCTGCCTGCAGTATTTTACATGCAGGTTATTTGTATTTCATCGGACTCTGTGTCTTTCCCCAGTTTCCTGAGCCGATGTGTCGTTTCACCATTCCTGGCATGTGGGAGTGCTGGTGGCAATTTATTGTCCCTGTCAGAGATGATTCCATGGATAGTGGTAAATAAAAGCAGAGAGGAGGCGAGTGAACCCACGCGGGGTGTGATCCTGCCTCCCGTCTTGCAGCGGGGACAGAAAGAAGGCGGGATTGCACTAAGCAGGCAGATCCCAGTTCCTGTGGAACCTGAATGTCTCTGTACAATGATCTGCAATCCGCATTCCCCTCCCTCAGACTAATTAGCCCGTGTTTAACACCCAGACAAAACCCTGCTGCACCTGCACTGCCTTGGGAAGCACAATGCTGAGGCAGGCAACAAAGAGGCATGGCAGGGACCCCAAGGGACTGAAAGCCCTGCCATCCCTTGCAAGCACTACTTTGAAAAAGGATGATAGAAAAGGGAAGAAAAAAATAAAAGAGAGGAGGAGGAGATTCACTCGCTTGGACTTTTTCACTATTGGAGAGAATGGGTCAAAGCCTCACAAAAGCAGCTTAATAAAGAGGAGAGGAAGAACAAGGCGAGAGGGGAAGTGCAGGGCAGGCTGAAAGGAAGGAGGGCTTTCCAGGTTATATTGTCCCCTTCGCCCTCCAGAGATCCTCAGTCAATGTCTCAAAAGCCGTCGATGACATCAAGTTGATTGGTTTTGCCGCAGCCGTTAAAAGTAGCTGCTGGAGAATCAATGCAGCATCTTCCGCGCAGGACCCACTTGTTAGGAGGACAAAACGAGCCTCATTCATGGGCACTACAAAGGGGCGAGCTCTGCTTTGATGTGGTGATGGATGGCTCCTTCACCTGTTTCTTTCCTTGGGAGGAACTGTGCAATGCGTTTTCGTCTGGCTCTCTGGCCAAGCTCTCGCTAGAAATAGCAGCAGTTCAGCAGTAGGTGAAACTATTCCTTTCTGGAAAAAAAATATCAAAAAGCTTTTAATGAGAAGAATATAAACAATTTTCTACCTATTCAAGAAGGGTGGACTTACTGCTTCCAGGCCCATAGACATATGGAAGGAAACCTTATGTAGAACCTGTGTCTTTTTGTGGCCATGTTGGATGACAATTTGGCTCACTTTTAGGACATGACTTTTAGAAGATGCTGCTTCCTTGCCATAAATAGTGGTTAAATCTCAGGTGTGCCACAAGGGGATTCAGGCTCCCGTGCTAATCCCTCTGCCATTGATGTAGGCAGCCTTACGAGAGAGCAAAGCGGGGTTCATTGCACCTAATCACCTGAATTGCTCTAGTTGTGTGATAGATGAGGAGTGCTACAGGAGGGAAACCGGAGATTGGATGGTTAAATGACTTTCCTGAGATTGCTGAAAGAGTAAGTGTTGGGGATGGCTATAGATCTCAGGAGATTCTTACTTCCAGGCTGGTCTGGCTATATCTTTAGTCATCTTTTCTTGTAATTATTTGTACAGGAGAGAAAAAGTAGAGCCCATGAAGCCCAGTCTTGATCAGAGGTCTGTTGTGCAGGATGCTGTATTTCTCCTTAACTGAGTTAACACTCTCTGCTCCTCAATTTGGTGCAAAATTCCTAAGAGACATCTTACTGGAGAGAGTCTGTTCCCTGTAAATGAACTCTCTGATTTAATGATTCACTGTTGTTTCTGCTTAGAAGGTCTGGGATACCCTGAGCACACCCACATCACCTTCACAACATCCCCAGGTACACCAAGGCATCACAGCCATCGATGGGTTTGTATGACTGACCAGTTGTAAGGTGATGCACTTGTTGGTGGGATGTCTGGCATCTGGGACTGCAGGGCAAACAGGGAATTAGGAGATTGCTTATAAAAGCAGTAGTAACAGTCATTACAGGCTTCAGGCATAGCATGGTTGATCTCGAAACATGAGCAGAATACATTCAGACTTCAATAGGAGAGTGATTAGACGCTCGGTCCTGACAAGAATCCTTAGGAGTCTAATATGCTGGACATAAATTAGTATCATCAGTTCAAACACCTTGAAAATTGGAAGCAAATTACTTCAGACACTTGAGACAGATGGTGTCCATGCAGCAGGCAGGGACAGAAAGCCCATCTCTCAGGGCAACGCTGATTCCTCCCTCTCCTATGAGCTGGACCGCAGCAGTGAGATGATGAGACTATTGCTTGATGCTGATGTGAATTCCCTGAACCTCCTGGAACAGCAGACAAGAGAAGGGGAAAAGAAAGTGATTTTTCCTGGAAATGGATGATTTTTCTGGAAGCACTGCTTCAGTTTCATCCAGAACATGAGCAGCAGAGACAAAAACTTTCACTAACCCAGTCTCCTGCTGCGTCCTCCTTCAGTGATATAAATATGGCTGGAAAATGTCTGTACTGTTTATTACTTTGAAGTCAAATGTGCACCGGTTAATTTCAGAAGCATGGGAGAAGAAATGCTTTCTGGCTGGCTTTGAGTTGCTAAGTCATCTAACAAGTTTCCCTTTCCCTGTCCCCCTGCTTTTATATACACATGGAAATGCAGACATGGATATTTTAATGTCTATATTAAAACTAGACCAAACGTTGGTGTGCTGTTTGGAGATGTGTGGCATAGAAATAAATCACTGCGGAGAGCAAGGAAGGAACATGTGCTGCTCTCTGGCAGCTTTGGTTTGCTCAGGGCTGCACGCTTGAGCAGGACACAGCTCCTGAACAAACAGGCAGGCAGGTGGATGGAGATCAAGCCCTATGGACAAAACGACCATGAGCTGTTTTCCTGTGGGTTTGACAGGGGATTTAAAGCGTCCTTAGGTTGAAGCTGGAGGGGGTTCAGCACAATGCTGAGGAGAAGGCTTGTGGCAAGGAATGGGGAAAGGAGGGCTGGTTTCTCCATTCTCCAGGGCTATGTGGATGAACAGGGGCTGCAGCCTTGGGGGACCATGTGGAGGAGGCTTTTATGGACCTAGTGGAGGAGAGGACATAGAGGACAACTGAGGCAGCTCACTGCTTTGCCCAGCGGCATTAAAGAGCCCCAGGACATCAGCTCCAAACAACTAATCAAAGTGAATTGAGACTTTAAAGAAAGCACAAGGTTAAAGAAGATTATCAAGCTCTTTGGTTTCCTGCATGTTGAGTTGCTATTATTTGCTTTCTGAACTTTATGATTAGATAAAACAAAAAAGCCCTTGAAAAGGTGACTTAGATCTACCCAGGACCATGAAAAGTGCAGGTGCTGCTCTCACAAACAATGAGATATTGAATCTTGCACACAGCAGAAGGCACCAGGGACTGATCCCCTACCTGATGCCACCAAGAGCAAGCTAGCTTTGTGTGGGGGCACCCCACACCTTCCAAATCTCTGCTTTTCCCTCAGGAGGCTGGTGTTGTCCTGTATGTGTCATGGGGGCAATGCTGATTGCAGTTTGAGTGCTAGAACACCCTGAGAACACGGCCTGCTCATTACACTCATTATTATTACCCTTGCCTTTCCAGATATGGGATGGGTTGACAGCCACACGGCCTTGAGAGGGGTTTGTGCAGACCTGTGCACTGATAGAGAACTCTAACAGGGAGGAGGGCAGGGCCTGGGATTGTCTTAATTGGGTGTTAATGGGTCCCAGCTGGGAGATAGGCTCAGCTGGGTGCCAATTGCCCTAATTGATAAGAACCTCTGATTGGGTCCTTGGAGGAAGCTGTTACTGAACCTGCTACAGGAAGGCTGGAAAAGGCAATAGCTGTTGCTTAAAAAGAGGAAGATTTTAGTTATTGATATTTGAGTTTTTGTTATGATTTGGAAGCTTGCTTTAAAGCAGGTGGAAGGATTCAAAAACCAACCCAAGAGAGCTCTGAATGGTGGGGAATGAGACTGCAGTGGGGCAAGCAAAAATGCTTTGAAGAAAGTTCCCAAGGCAGGTAGGAAAAGGGAGGCTTGTCAGGGCTTCCTAACTGATGTCTGCTTGTTCTACTGCTTGTAAGGAAAAGAAAGCTGCGCCTTTCTGCTTCTGCTGTGGTGCTTCCCCAGTAAGCAAGCAGAGATAGCTCTGTACTTGCTGCTGTATGAAGTACTGGGCTCTGTGTCAGTGTTATGTGGAGAAACAGGGTTGAGAAGAGCAGCTTTTTTTCTGTGTGTTTCTGAGCGTGCTGGTGATACTGATGTGAATGACAGGTTTTGCCTGATGGTTTCCTTCCTCCTGGGACTTCATTATTACAGCTGTTGCTCACAGTTGGAATAGATGTGTCCAAAGGAAATAGGAATTTCTGCTTGTCTTTGAGTGCGAGTTAACCCTTTGCAACTAAGAAGGAACTGAGGTAAGAAGAGGTTGTGCACCCCATGCAATCCAGCAAGTTTAATTAGCTCTCTTCTCCTAGATGAATCAAGTCTGTAACAACACAATGCATCTGGTGGGTGGAGATTTGTTGCTGTTTATTTTGCCTTTGTTTTGTTGAAAATACTGGATATTTTTTCCTTTGCTTGTGAAATTGCTTCACGGCCCCAGCCATCTGTTGAGAGATGGTACCTTCAATGTCTCAGAGCCCTTTAAATTCTTCACACAAAGGGTTTTCCTTTCCTGTAGGAGGAAGGAATGTAGTAGGCATCATATAGCCTCTCTGCAGTGCCAGGCACTGGTAATAACCTCATTAGAGCATCCTCTCTTCCTCTTCCTTTTTCTCTCCAGGACCATAAAGCTCTTGCAGATGTGAAGGCAGCTTCCAAGCATGGCTCACCTGCTCTTTGCAGCTCCAGGCAGCTCTTTAGAAAGCCCTTTTAAAAGTATCAAAGGGATGACTGTATGTTTTTGTTAGGGTGCATGTATTGCCTCTGGTTGGGGTTTTCTGGTCCAGGCTTTGTTGCATTGTCAAAGCTTTATTCTTCTACGAGCAGCTTAAGGTACCTGGGCAGACCAAAGGTCTGGTTTGCCCAGAATACCTCTGAGGTTGTACTTTTGTATTCATTAGTACTGGCTTTGTGCAATGGACCAGTCAGTGATATGGCTGATCTGGGCATGTACAGAACTTGCACTGTTTTTTTACTCTTGCATGCTGAGGAAGTAGATGTGTAGGAAGTTGAATGCTGTTTAATGCAACACAGACACCTGATCTGTCAGAATTAATCTGCCAACATTTTTTGGAGGTGGAAAAAATAAGTAGAACTGTATTCTATATCATTTTCATCGTGTCTTTGAGCTATAACTGGGCAACAAAATCTGGACTTGATGCGTTGTTTTGAATTGCAGCCTTAGGTGACCAATATTAGATGCTTTCAGAGAGAGGATCAGAAAGGGGTAAGTAAAGAGTGACTCTCCTCATACTAATATCTCGGATGATGTTAACCAAACAAGACTGATCTTAACCATCTAAGTTGTATCTACCTCTGCCAGGGAAAAAGGAAGAGTCCAACAGACATCACTGAAACCAGCACAGTCTCATTCCCGAGTGCGCACTGCTGACTTATCAGCTTTTAAATTGCTGACAAATGACAAGCTCCCGTAATGATCCAGTTCAGAGGGTACCTTCTTGGAGAAACACAGGGATGCTTCTGGCAGGGTCATTACTGGAAGTCGTTAATCACTGATTTGATATTCAAAGCTGATGGTGAAGTCAAAGCAGGTCAGCATGCTAATGGTCATCAGCGGTGGCAACAACCAATTTCCACAGAATTATTGTCTGCACGCAGCAAAAAGCAGCTTGGAAAAGGCAATCTTTTATTCTTAAATGGGAGCCAGTATGGGGTGGGCTGTAGGGGCAGAATGAACTGCTGCCTGACAGGAGGCAGATTTGCTTCTAATTGGGAGAGGCAAGCAGACAGGAGAGATGCAGCTGGAACTCCGGGGGTGAGCACCATTTCCCAGCTGGGACCATCTGCTGTGATTTTCAACAGAGAAATTAAACAAGGTATTGCTTCTGCTCAGTATGAGGGAGCTGGTGCGTGTCATGGGTGAGCACTGCTGGGGGGTCAGCCTGTCCTGGTGGCTGGAGAGCAGTCCTTCAACTGCCTGCTCCAGTGTGGGACCTGGGTAGAGCCGTGTTGCTTAGTTTAAAGATGGAGAATAAATGCTGGGAGCTCTTGAAGTCATTGCTCAGCCTCCTGAGCAGTGTGTTTACATTGCTCCTCTGTGAGTACACTGTCCAGCAAGACTACAAAATGCCCTTTTGTATTCAGTACAGCTGTTTTCTGGCAGCCCTAAAGGCACCCTGGGAACAATTAAGGCAGGTTCATGGTGTGTTTTTCCCCTAGTCCCACGTGATGGGATGGAGGTACCATCTGGAGCACCGCTGGTGTGAACTGTTGGTTTGCTAACATGGACAATTTGCTGTGGACCTTCTTGCTTGTGTCCAGTGCTTTCCTGCTCTGTTGAAGCAGCTGAGACAGTTTTCTGTGAATGTGACTTAAAAAGTATGTTGATATTTAGGTTTATTTTTTAAACACCTTGGTGAGTGGCTTTACCTCAAATGTTTTCACTTGTTTTCTTTAAGAGAGCAATGAGAGCACTGGTTTTCACCAGGAGCCAGAAGTGGTGCTGTCCAGTAATGGTTCAAAGCAGTGAGGGGTGCTCCAGCCTGCCCTTATTCCTGTGTGCGGTAAGGAGCTGTTATGCAAGATTAGAACTAAAAGGCTGTCCCTGCCCTATAAATCTCCCCATCTGACTTTGTCCTGTTGTCTCAGACATTTGGGAAAGAAAGATTCCAGCTTCGTGTTAGGGGTTACTTATTACTCTAAATTGACTCAGGGTATGTGAACCTGAGACATCTTGAAATTACTTCTCCACAAAAGCATATGTGGTGTGAGAACAATACCTCTGGAAGTGGAGAGAGCAGGACAACAAGCACTGTTTGATCACACTGACCTTTGCCAAAGGTGTGTTTTCATCTGGGGATGAGGTGGGAGCTTCATCACCCTTCATTTCTCTGCCCCTGTGCTCGAGTGGCCTTTAGCTGGTGCAAGTTTTAACTGAAATGGACACACATGTACTAGGAATTGGACTTGAGACCAGCAATTAATTTCACATAATACCTTTGCTGTCCCTGACTTGGACCAGATTTGAACTAGTGACCTGCAGATAAAAGTCACCATAGTCCATTAATAGTCCCCTGAGGCAGGCAGGCAGCCTTCTTGCTGGCTGTGGCAAAACCCGTGGCCAGGCTATTTCCCTGCTTCCCTCAAGTTTAACCCTCTCCCACCCCCCTTCCTTTTCCCTATGTCCTCCAGCTCTCCTTTGCCTGCTGGGCATGACCAGGATAAAAGGAAGAGCAATGAGAGCCATATGCGAAGCCTTTTAACCCCTCTGCAATGGCCTGTGGTGAGTCTGGCTGGGGGGTGAGTTGTGCAAGTCCTGGGGTCCTCTGGGTAGCTTGAGCCTCTGGACACTGCTTGGAGGGGACTGCATCAAGTGGAAATGTATTTGCTGGAAAAGAAATGGGAATGTTCAAGAGTAGACCTGTACCTGGTATCCAGTTGTAGAGCATGAGGCTCTCTCTGGTTCTTTTCCATCTTCATCTGATGTTCTTTACCCTGCTCTAGTCCCCTGCATCTCCCCACGTAGTGGCAATTAGAAAGTAAATTCTTAGCATCTGTGGCATTGTAAGTTTGAGTGCAAACACAAGGAATTTCTCTTTCCCATAATGCCACATTCAATCTCCATCATGTAGACAAGGAAAATCCATCTGGCCTTGCATCTTTCAGATGAGATGCAAGAGCATCCATTATCCTGTCCTCTGTGTTGTTGAGCCATAAACTTGGAACTCCAGAAGCCAGTGTAATACTGATGTGCCCTCAGGTGGGGAGGTAAATTGAGTGTGGTTGGGTTTCACTCTTTAGCCAGAAGGTTCATAGCTGAAGCTATCTTGCCTTGAGGACCTTCAGAAACAGTGCTTGAAATGTGTTTCCAAAGGGGAATTAGCCAAACCTGGAAGTATTCCTGAAAGACTTCAACTGAACAGAGCAGGCAGGGAGTGCCTGTTTGTCTCTTACCTTGATTTGTCTTTGTCCTGTCTCCCTGCCTTTTCTTCTTGTCCCAGGGTCCTTGCCTGACCCTGTCTTCGGGAGCATGATGCCCTAGGTGAAATCCAGGAAGTGTAAGGAGTGAATGGAGACTGTTCCCATCTGATGGCCAAGCAGTGAAGTATCTGTAACTCTCATCCGATTCCCTCTGACGTCCAGGCCTTCTCTGGAATAAGAAGTAACCCCTCAGCATGGTGAATGGTTTTGTTTCCACTTGCAGCAGAGGTGCTGTGTTTTGGGCTGCATCCTCACCGGAGAGAGCTAGATCCTGCGAAGTGCCTCAGTCTTGTAGCTGTGGTTGCATGGTGAGGAGGTGGGGTTCTCTGAGGTGTGTTTTATGAAGTCTAAAACCCCTGTGAGAGGAAGGAAAAGTGAACTCCATCCTAGGAAAATATCTCATTCTGGTGCTACCCAGGAAGTGTCTTGCTGTGGTCTGGTGAACACCAAGAAGTGACAGGCGTGCTTTGGCAGCAGAAGGCTGCAGTGAGGTTTGTGCTGCAGAAAACTCCCACCCTGGAATGCAAAGGATTTTATGGGCACTAATAAATTAAACCTCATGTGTTGACTCTAAAAGCGCAGTGGTAATGAACCAGCCTGGATTTACAGATAAGGGGAGTGGAGCAGAGAGTAATGTGCTCATTTCTCTGAGATCAGTGGACAGTCCAGCAGTATGGGTGGGATGATACCAAGGAGCCCATCTTTCCTGCACAGCTGCCTTTCCTTCAGGATCTTGCTGTTTGCCACACCATACCCAAACATTCTCTTCCAAAATCCTCCCTTTGGCTTTCATCTAGCAGCACATGGGGTACTTGTTAGTTGTCTCTGACAGGTCCTCAGGAAGCCAGGCTTATTGCCATTAGTCTGGCATTCTGTATCCGGAGGAATGCCTCTCCACTGGAAAGAAAACCTTCTGGAAACTGGGAAAATGCTGCAGATTCCATCTGTCCCACTCTGCCTGTTCTCCAGAGCTGTGTCTGCTCAGCAATCCCCCCTGCGAGGGCTGGCTGCCAGAGCAGTGACATGAGAGCGTTCGGAGGGGGAACGTGTTTCTGCAGGTCCCATGCTGAGGGGTGTGCAGGCAGGCGGGAGCTCTGCAGGGCCTTCCACGTCTCCCCAACAGCTGACACGGAAATGGGAGAGGCACCCTTTCCCCAGCTAATATTCCCCCTTCCTTAGTCCTCTCCCTCTCTCACAGATGTCTTAAGGACCTTAAATGGTCTTGTATGTGGGCTCTTGGCCCTGATGAGGCAGAAGGTGCCTGCAGGCAGAATAACCCCCTCTTGGACAGCTGGATGAAGACATCACTCATCAAGCATCAGCCCTCTCCAGGTAACAAATCTGCTCCTGCTTTGCAGGAATGTCTGCAGTCACACGTTCACACCTGAGGCTGTCAGCCTTCAAAGCCCCTTCTGCCTCGTACTCTGTGCTTGCCTGCTTTTGGGGTTTAGCCAGGATGGTCTTCAGTCCCAGCCAAGCACCTCCTGCCTGTCAGGGTGGTGAGGAAATCTCAGCACAGGGAAATAGGGTTCTGCAGGAAGGGAACAAATGTCCACTTCCATGCTGGAAGGAGTCATTAGGATCCAGTACTGCCCTCCTTCCTTAAGCTGCTTCCTGCTTCCTCCCATCCACTCAATAGAGCTGCTCCTCTCAGCCCCCATTGCTACCTGTGCCTTCTAATCTCTCCACTATATAATAATGATAATAAGAATGAGCATTTTAATCTTTTTTATTCCCCTGGAGGTCACAAAATGGAATGGGAGAGCACGAGAAAAGATTTACATGGATATGAAGGACATAATCAAGGAGGTTGGTTCTGGTCAGTGAATTAGTGTTCCTTAGTGTCTTGCCACAGGGAGGTGATGGGATGACAACTTGGTCATCTTATTGTCACATAGGAGAAAAATGAAAGGGTATTCAGCAGCAAGTCCTGAGAGGCACCATGCCTGCCTTATGTTGTGTGACAACAGGAGATGGGACCAGCAATGAAGGCTATGGCTGAGCTGTCTGTTTAGGATCAGGCTTGGGGTTTAGGTCCATGTCCAGTGAATTTTGGCTAGTCTGCTTCATCTGGAGATCAGGCAAGAAGGTTGCATTCCCCTTGTGTAACAACATGAAGTGCAGTAACAAGTATATTTTGCCTTAGAAAATGTGTTACAATGGATTAGATGATTGACCTGTTAAGCTTTCTGGCTCTCTGTAGGGTTTTCACTTTGTGATGTCAAAAGCAAATTGAGTACTGTATCTGCCTTGTGTGCTGTGCTGTACATAGGGAATGGGGTTTTTGAAGCACTATTATGTGGTTTTTTTGCTGGAGAAGCCTCCCTTTGGACCAACAGGAAATATTTGTGCAGTCCCTGCCATGTGTCCTAAAACATGAATTGCCTTTAGCACATGGGAAGGGTGCAGAAAATAGCAGTGTGCAGACCTTGGGGGGAAAAAACTCGATGGACACATGGTAGGCACCAGGAGTGAGGCAGAGATGGAGCCCTTCCAGGGAAAACAGCTCCGTTATGGGTCACGGAGTAAACACAGATGTCTTGAATTGTAAGTAGCTGGAGGAAGTGGAGCAGAGCCACTGCGTGGCTTGCAGCAGCGGGTTTGCCTTGTGGGCAGGTCTGTAGGGTGTTGTTTGCAGTGTGGAAGCAGAGCCCAGCTTGGGGATTAGCTCTGCGGATGGTGCAGCAGCCCTGTGTGGGACTCTGCAGTCACCCTGGTCCCTCAGCTGCCTGGGGGCAGGTCTCAGGTTGGCTTTCAGCCTGTCCTGCAGGCTGGAAGCATTCTGCATCCACTTTTGCCTCCGTGCTCATTGCGTAGTGAATAGCTTTGATTTTTGGCTTGAACTTTCGGTAGGGCAGGGTATCTATGGCACAGAAAAAAAGCAAGTAACTTGACCGAAGTCATGCCTCGTACGTGTTTTTATGAGAGTGAAAAGCCAAGACTTGATCTCCTATATATCACTGGGCAATCCCAGCTTTGCTCACAGCCTGAAACCTTGAGAAAGAATATATGTAAAATGAATCACAATCATTGTTCCCCTCTCAGGGCACATTCCCTATTCTGACTAACAGAGAGGAACTATCCTTCCCAGGTAAACCCGAGTGCTTGTATTTCAATTCCTTTAAATATGAGAAATAAAAGGAAAGAGAAACCAACAATGATTTTAAGCAGTGACAAATAGCTGATCCACTTATTCACTGCTGGGTGAGCAGTCAAGGAGGAGCACCAAGATGGGATATGTAAGTGCATGTCCATAGTTCTCTCTCCTGTGCTCTTGTGAGCCCCTGGCTCTGAGGGCTTGACCACTAAAGACTGTCCAGTGCTTGTCAGCAGTTCTCTGTTCGTATTGCTCACATCCTTTGTAGTGACTGAAAAAGGAAAATAAAACTTGGAAAATGAGGGAGGACAAGGGCATCATCCTTTTGTTAAGCAAGTACTTGGAGATCTTTTAGCAAGTTTCTTTTTGCAGCTGAATTTGACTTTATTTCCTATGAAAGGGGAACAGGAGTTGCAGCTGCACAAATGCTGTGCAACGAGACATGATGCAGCCCAGCTCACTGCAGAGAAAAGGGGCCTGGATTCTGACCTCACTGGACTGCAGGCAGTCACAGGAGGAATAAGAAGTAAATCTGGGCTTATTGCCATGAATAATATGATGTCTTTGCATCCTGACCTAATTGTATTAATTCTTCATGGCAAATATCATATGGAAGTGGCTGATTAGTACCTAGCAATGAGAGTGGTATTGGCCATCTGGTGTGCTTGGCTTGGAAGGAAAAAAGAAGATGAAATAAAACTGAAACACATACCTCTGTCCAATAATGAATTAGCTGGATTCATTAGGTTTCAGTTCAGATTTGTCTCTGACACTCGTGTATAGCAGTGCATGAGGTGGTTGCATGACTGTATCTAGGAGGAAAGTGACCCTTCCAAGCTGACAGTGGGAGTTGTGGTTATTTTGCAGTTCTCTGTAAGAAACAGTGGTGTCAGCTGTGATTTACCTGTCAGGTTTCCCTTTGTTCTGGAGAAACCCTATATTAAGTTTCTATAAGTTGTTATGCAGGGAGTGTAGCTTGTTTACAGGCAAAAATTAAAGTCAACCTTTTTTTTCCTTCCATGAGTTAAAGCAGACAGAGAAACTGATCTGTTTCTTATGTCCTTACCTAAGCTTGGAGAAAGCATCTGAGCCTGGTCTGGCAAGGCAGTCATATAAATCCTTCTCTTTAAACTCTGCTCACATCTGGCTGCACAATGACAGGCAGCTCAGACACAAAAGACCTGTCTGTGCTTTTGCTCTTGCTGTTTTCCTTCCTGCAGTCCTGGAAAAAGGTGGTATGAGAGAATGGCCCTGCATTGACCTGAGGGACACTGCAGCTTCCCTTGGGGTTTGGTAGTGGAGGTATTCCATGAGATTTACCAAGACTGAGGGTCCTCTTCTGGAGCATGTATACTAAGTGAGATTTGGCTTCAGATGCTAAGATAGTGTGATTTTTGCTGAACATTCTTCTTTTCTTGGTTGGAATACTCAGGAGGAGCCTGGCTTGGTTTGGAAAACAGTGGGAAGTTTAAAATGAGTTACGGAGGGTGCCAGGGGGTTTCAAAACTGGATGTGTTGGGAGACCAGTCAGGGAACCCAGGTTCGAGTCAGTGGTTTCCATCAGTGGACATCAGGGCTGGCCAGAGGTGAGCTGCAGCTTGCTCACCAGCCAAATGCTCTTGCTGGACTGGCCACTTGTGGAAGACCTGGGTGTGCCAGAAGCTTCTTGTGCTCTGCTGCACCTCCTTTCAGAATGTTTCTGGGGATAAAGGCTTCATTTCTTATTGTTACCAGCAATTTCTTGCACTATATCTGTGTGGGCTGGGAACAAGTGAATAGTGACAAGTTTGTTTGGATGGTTGGGTGCTGGAATAGGTAGCGAAAAAGGGATGAGACCTCTTGGCTGAGACTGTAGAGAACATGTCTGTATGCTCACACCTCAGAGCTTGGCTAATCCCATGCTAAATCTCTGGAAACAAGGAGGTCTTGAAGAAAACATCAAGGATGGTGAAAAGTGGTGGATACATTTCTCAAGCAATTTAATCTGGAATATTATTCAAGGAGAGCTCATGGAGCTTCACTTGAACAACATGTGCTATAGGCTAGATTGAGGTTCAAATATACAGCCTATTGCTCCCTTTCTTCCCCTTCCAGGCTCAGCTTCAGCCCTCACCTCTTCTTACTTCCCTGTGTCTTTGCAGCAGCACCACAGGCTCCCTTGAGGGGATTGTTTTCCATGGTAATTGGGAAGAGGCAGTGTTTGCCTGAGCTGGTTCACAGCCTCCCCACACACAGGACACCCTGCATCCTTAAACCTGGCTGCTTATGCTTGATGAAGCATCATGTGTGAGCATTTTCAGCTGTGAACTGAAGGAGTTATGTCTGATAACAAAACTGCTCTTCTGACAAAGAAACAGGGCCCTGGGTGTAGGGAGAAGCAGAAAAGTGGAGTTACCTGCTGAGAAAGAGCAGCACTGTGAACCTTATCCTATCCCTTAGTCCTAGGTACAGTTATACGCAGGAGCTGAGTGCCTTTGTCTTTATTCCCCATTTACTATGTGCCTAATGAGCTCTGGTTTTGTTTTTAATTTAAGCCTGCCCTTCTCCCCTCCCCAATAATTAATGATCAACACCATAATGTAGCCTGATTGCTCCCCAGACCAGGACTGCTCTATAACCATGGCCTCTAACAGGCTCCTTATTAAGTGTACTTGCTAGGGAAACAAGCTGGGGGCAGACTGCTGCAGAGTAATCTATTTCCTGAGCACTCCAGAGTTGCCAAAGCTGTGGACCAAAGTGTGTGTGTGCAGAGCCATGAGAGTCATCTGTCACTGCCTTTACTGACAGATGCTCTTAATTGTCCAGGCCTTTTTCTAAAGGATGAGTCATGGTCATGCTGGGAGAGCAGCAAGGGTTGTTCTTCCTTGGATTTCAGAATAATAGTGTGGTAGATGTATAGGGCTGTTGCAAAAAGCCCCAAGTTTGTGATACTCATGGGAAAGTCAGGTTCCCAGGATGCAGCCAACCCTATTAATGGTTGGACTTGGTGATCTTAAGGGTCTTTTCCAACCTAAATGATTCCATGATTTTATTCATGGTGCCGGAGAATCCGACCTGATGATGTTGCAGAGTGAAGGTTTACCTGCTGTGGGCTTGGACTTCCAGCCCATACTTCTGTCTTCCCAGTCCTGTTCCACCTTGATTAAATGGGGTCTTTCTCTGAATTTATATCCATTAGGATTATAATGGTGGATTCTCTGGTGTAGATATTAAGCTGGTTCCAGGGAAGTATTTCATGGCTTTGTAGGGTGACAGTAGCAGACAGCTGGGGTTTGGTGACCCCATCATGAGTCCTGCTTGGCCTGTGGGTTTTGTTCTTCTCAAAGGTGCAGGGCTGCCACTGGAGATCTTGCTGTTGAGCACTGAAAGGTGGCTGTCACACTGAGAAGCTAAGAATTGGAGTTAGACTTTCCTATTTATTTTACTTAGATGCAAACAACAAACAGGTGGGAAATGCTTTTGATCACTCACAAAATCTGTTTGGGTTTTGAACCAGTGACCTGTAGGTCAGAGGCTTCATGGCCCTTTCAGTCCCTGGAGAGTTGAGTCTGTTGTCCACAGATTGCAGGTAAAGCCTGGCTTTCAGTGACTGCTGACTTTTGAAGCCAAGTGTGCAGGTTCCACGTGTCCCTTCATGGTCACACTTTGGTTCTTAGTACTGTTTTCATTCCATAAGGCTACCAAAGTGGGATGAGAACCTGCAACCCATGCCAGAGCCAGGCTCCTTCACCCCTTACCTTCTTTCCAAATTGTTGTGGTTTGGGTAGATCTGATCAGCCCACCATCTCTTGCAGCCTGTTTTGGAGATCATCGCATGGAATACTACAGGTCCTCCCCATCCCCTGCCAATCTGTTCCTTGTGTAGCTCCTGTATATGTGAACTTGTGATTTCATGCCCTGAGGAAGCACCTTTGTGATAACATGCCCAAAGAGGGATGGTATAACTTGTACGTTAACCCATTTTTTTTGGATGGGCAGTGTGATATAATGAACAGTTAAGTGTTCTCTGCATACTGCTTTTGGTGACAGCACTAAGGACAAACACTTTGCTCTAGGATCCCTCCACTTACCAGAGAAGAGAACCTCCCTTTTTCTCCTACAAAAAGATCCTGATGTTTGTTCATCAACATTGTAAAAATAAACAGCATCTTGCTTGAAAGCAAGCCTTTGCCAGCTGATTATGGTAAACCTAAAATACACTGAACTCTGATTCATCAGGGCATGATAAGATTTGATCCTTTTATAACTGGTATGTGGATGACTGATTGCTTTATAAATAATAATACCATGTGATTAATGACACATAAATTATAATTAATAGCATTTCATGGGGTGGGAAAGGTGAATTCAGCCAGACATCCTTCCCACCCCATCCCCATCTGAAACAACATGTCTGTGGCAATAAAGCATGTGTTAAAAGTATACCTGGTGTGGCACAGTGCATAATAAATGCTACAGAATGAGTCACAAATAGAATAACCAAGCTTCCATTGATGAAATAATTGGGATAAAGATAATCAGCAAGTGACATCAGCTGCAACTGACGGCACTGTGCAAATATGCATAATTATGCAGGCAATTTGCTTAGCATTGATGGTATCTGTTATGAGGTAAAAACAGCCTGGTGCGCTGTGGGAAGGTCCATGCAAATCACAACAGGGCCAGTGCTTGCTAACTTGATTTAGAGCTTCACTGAACTATGGATAGTCCCTGCAACTGCTTTGCCTCTGGGGAACTGGAATGGTTTCTGCTACCTGCATTTTCCACATGTTTGCAACAGCTGTGACCAAGGCAGAGATAACACCCCCACCTCCAGGGATCAGCAGACTAAGCAAATATATACTTGCATTTATTTGATTATAAAACCCCAACCACCTTATACCAACCTTAATGTATGTTCATTTGTTTCAATGTTAGCAGGACCCAAATGCATTGTTTTGCTTCTCTCCAGCAGTTTTACTGCTTCCAAATATGTTCTGTGCCCCAGCTCAGCAGTAGGTAGTTATTTAAAACAATGCATTTCTCTTATGTGCAGCGCTTTCTCAGAGGTCTTGGCTTGTTCAGGCTTTATTTGGGCTTTTGCATGCAAATTTAATGTGTCATTGTGGCATACTTAAGAATAATTAATATAGAAGGGTTACTTGTAAATTAGTGCTAGGGACAGATTTGGGAACCCAACCCCAGCAGTGTTTTTGCTTTAAACGCTCGAGCTGATGACAGGTTTGATGTGAGAGTGTCAAGTGACATTTACTAGCCAGGAGTATTTATATTTTGGATGTGTGTGGTTGGAGGGGCTTTTTTTTCCCCTCTTTTTTTCTGTTCCCAAATTTTGCAGCTGTGCTTTGATTTACATGAAGAGGGCAAAGTCGCAACTTACAGTGTTCCAGTTCCTTCCCTCATTAGAGATCAGAATGGGCAATTCCAGCAACACCCTGGGAAAAGGGGCTGTAATGTTTTACATATAATATGAAGGCAGCTGAACTTATCTCATGAAATCTTGGTGAAGATATAGCCAATATAGATGCATCTGCCCTGGCATGGAGCATTTCTCTGTTAAACATGTCACAGAAGGCTATAAATAGTTCAGGGGTGCAAAAATGTCTCCCTGTGAACTGCAGTACTGTTCTGAGAGCACAGTGTGAAATACTGGGGAATTCTGGTAACATGTAAAAAGCCAAGTTAGAAACCTGCAATTCCTCTCAAGCTTGGAGGGGAGGGAAGCCCTCATTTCAGGATGCAGACTGGCTTGTTATAGAAGGGGATTGGGAACAAACCTCCCCTGAAACAGCTGGGGTGGATCCCCATCGGAGTCAGGATGCAGGGCCAGATGGTCACATCTCCTTTGTCAATTCTGTTTATTTGCATGAAAACACACTTTTAGTTGAGAGAAAAATTGTAACCAATTCTGTTCTGAACAAATGTAATAAAAACTTCTCTATTCCAAGTTCACTGTGGTATCACAACAGGTATTAAATGAGGAACAAGAAGATCAAGAAGGGAAAGCATCTGCTCTGGTTTGCCTTCCAGGGACCAGCAGAAACACAGGAAAAATTGCTGGTACTTGATATATCAACTTGTTTTCATTGTAACTTCAGTGTTTCATTCAGCTGAAAGGGATGATATGAAATGTCTTGATTAAATGAAATGTTGTTTGAGTGTTGAATTAATTCCGTAGAACATGGGCAAGGACTTGATATTGTGTGAATTTGGCTGCTCTAGAGAAATATCTATAGGCTGTTTGCAAATGATAACTTTATATTTTGTCATCTTCTGTGCAGGGATCTCACAGCTCTTTGCAAGCACTGTATTAAATTTGGTGCAGGTAGGAAAGCATTAGAACCTCTATTTGTACAAACCAGAGGAGCACTAAGAAAACTTCCAGGCTTTTCCTCTGCAGTTCAGAGGCAATGGGATTTTGATGCACAAAGGTGTGTAGGCCTGGAACCTAAATAAACCACTAAAAGCTTTTTTGATGTCTCAGTCCTACTGAGTTGCACACGACTGGCAGAGGAGCTGGGAAAAGAAGACCAGATTTTCAGTAGTGAAGCTTTTAAATGACTATTAAGTTGTTCCCTGCCTGGGGGCTTATTGAGAATCAGCCACATCCAGGGTTTGGTAAAGAGTAAGATCACTTTTATAAGTCCAGGTTCACTCAAGTCAGTTGTCACATGGCAGAAAGCAATTATAACCCAGGAGGTTCTGATCTGAAAATTATTTTGGCAGCTACATTCTTTCTTTAGATACCTTTATGCACACTAAAGCAACAGCGAAGGTGATGAGAAAGATAAATCAAAGCAATAATCTGAGTGGTGTCATGCTTTGTTTCAGAGATGTGCTCAAAGCAAATTAGAAGATACCCCCTGGATTTGCCACCATGTTTCATAGGTCATTTAGGGCTGGAGGAGGGCTTGAATCTGACCCCTGGAGCTTTGTAAAAGTGCTGGAAACCTGCCTTTTTGAAAGACCCCATGGGCAGAAATACAATGACTGATCTACCCACAACATCTAAGCCCTGATTTGGGTTATACTAAGGGCAATGCAAGATAATAGCACTGGTTCACTGCCTGCTCAACCCTTCACCTTCCCATAAAGATGGCTAAGGCAGATTCTGTCATGTATCTAAGCACAGAAGCCTCTCCAGCCAGGTAAAGTATATAAATAGCAGACGTTGTTACTGGCAATTGTATGAGATTTTTATAGTGCAGATGTAATTTTATGGTTATTATTTATTTTTATGGTTCATTGGATCAAGGCCCCCAATTTACTTCATAGCTCTCCAATGTCAACAATTATCAGGCAGCTGCTAATTGAGGCTGGATCAGACTCAGCCGCCTATCGCTGAAATCTCCATGGGTGACATTTCTGACACCCCTGAAATCAATGGCAACAAGCCCAATGACACTGAGAAAGACAGAAATTTAACCTGTTCCCCCATGCCCATCTCCAGTGACAGGTCTGAGGAACTCTAAATGAATCCTGATTTCCATACTGATAAACGCTAATGAAGCATGGAGAAGCATCATTAAGTCATGAGTAGTTTTTACATTAGTGGCTGGATGCAAGGAGGGAGCAGAGGAGGGTTTTTGTTAGTGGTTGTATAAGTAAGGCTGTTCTGGACAATTCAACTTGTGAATAATGAGAGAAAGGTAAGGGAAGAAGGAATAATGATGCTATCAGTAGAAGAAAAGAGAAAAGAGTAAAAGCATGAACTTCTTGACATGTCCTAAATTTCAAATTCCTACAAAAGTAGCAAAAAATGGGACATAAAATGTGGAGTTGGCTGTAACTTTGTTCTCCAAAAAAAACCCCAACAAAAGTCAGACAATTTGTTTTATCTCAAACCATTTAAGCTTTTAGTTAAATTCAGTTTTTCTATGCATCTCCTATGGGGAAAAACATTATAAATAGTGTTCCCTGCTTAATCTAATAGTGGCAGAGACCAACATGTGCTTTGTGATTCTTATTGTATCCGTTGCCACGAGTCCTGTTGATTTTGGGTGGTAGAAACCGCAAACTTCATGACACTTGTAGTGTAGGAGTGGCAGGAGTTGGGTACATCCAACCTGTCTCTTCTGCAGGCTTACATGGCAGATCATGGTGATTTTTTGAGCTGTGTAAATAATTGATGTG
>JANHGB010045718.1:25652-41229 GCA_026283785.1 Coracopsis vasa | reverse complement strand
TATTCGGCGGGACTTACCGGTCCACTGTCCCTTACAGGCGTGAGATTTGGTGGACTTCATACAGGCGAAAGGCACCTGCACTAGGGGCTCCTCTATCGCCCCCGTGTCCGCGCCGTCTGCGAAAGGCAGCGCGTCCTGGTGGAGGGGAGGCAGATGATGGTGGTGGTGGTGATGGTGGTGAAGGTGGGAGACCCCGGCATCTTCTGTGATGGGGGGCACTTCGTAAGGTGAGATGTCTGGCGGGCTGCCTTGCTCGAGAGCCCCTATGGCGCTGGGGTAAGGAGTCTGCTGCTGCCTGCCCATGTACAGGCAGGCTGGGGGACCGGGGCTGTAATCCTGCGCCGGGGCTCTCTGAAATGCGCAAGACTCCTTATAGAGTTGCGCCGAGGCGTAATACTGCTCCTCGGTGTTCATGGCGAGCGGGGCCGGGGCGGGGGGTCTCGCAGCTTAGAGACACATAGGGCTGCTCCCGCTCCCGGCTCCCGGGATGCCTCTTTGACAGCTCGCCGCCCCGATGGGCCCCGCCGCCCGCCCGGCTCCCGCCGCCTCCCCATAGGTGCCGCTCCCCACGTGAGCCCTCCCGCGGCCCTCCGGGGCGGGGCGCGACCCATAAGAGGCCCCCGGGATGGCCCTGGCCCCGCAAGCCCCTTCCCCGTGGCCAGGCAGGCCCCAGGACCCCCTGACCCAGCCAAGGGGTGAGAAGCTCCCTCCTTTGGGGTGAGAAGCCCCGCCGTCAGCGTCTTGCGGGGATTGCCTCGACGTGCAGGGCTCGCCGGGAGGGGTGGCCCCGAAACCCACCTTTTGCCTCCACGGCCCGCTTGGCCAGGGGCTGCTCTTCTCCCAGCCACCCTTCCCTCATCCAGTCACCTCCTGGGGAGGGAAACCCTCGGGAAGAAAAGACTCCTGAAGGGGGTTGGCATCAGGGCTTTCGGTTGCGGGAGCATCCCGTGCAGGGATGGAGGTGTTCGGGGACGGGCAGGGTGCGCCAGGTACCCGCCAGGGTGCGGGCAGGGTGCGTCCGCTCCTTCTGGGGGACCTGTGGGCCGGAGGCCCGTGAGCGGGTAACGATCGGCTTTCTGCCCTCTCCCGCCCTGGCCTAGGGGATGCGGCCAGTGGGGACCACAATGCTATCACCAGAGCGAGCGATAGGCAGCGGATTGTTTGTCCAAGGGGTAAATTTGGGAGCCTTCCCCGCGTTTTGGGCTGCAATGTGTTGACCCTCGGAGATAATCTGCTCCTAGCTGGTGCCGGTTGACTTGGTGACGAGGCTATGAGGAGGCGGAGAGCTACCGAAAGGGACAAAGATCATTTCCCTGCCTCCCTGAGCTCGGCCCTGCCGCCACTCTCGCTGGCTTGGAGGCAGGCACGCTTCCTATAGGCCCGGCCCGCCTCCTCTCATTGCCTCTTCTCCCAGTTCCTTCCCCGGCATAGGGGCTCCGGCCGCCGCCGTCGTGGGGCACACCCGCTGCTAAGTCTATGGCGGGCGCGGGGAGCAGCGCGGCTGGCCCGTATGCCGGCGGCTCGGCTCGGCTCGGCTCGGTTCGGTTCGGTTCAGTTCGGCTTGGCCAGCTTAAACCTGGCCGGGCTCTGCGCGGCTTGGCCAGTGGCGACGCATCCTCTGGTCGGGCGGGGCAGGAGGCTCCCGGTAGCTCGCGTTTGCGTCAGGTTCCGTAGGATCATAAACCCGCCCAGTCCATTACACTTAAAATGAGTTTCCGCTCCTGACCCACGCAGGTCCCCCATCTCTTAGAAAGCACACTGAGCCTTTGATTCAATATTGAGCCATTAAGCGATTGCTTTCCCAAGCCATTTAACAGCAGCTCTTATGGATAAATAAACAAAAAAGGCTGTAAACCAATTATAGTGCGGATAGCGAAAAAGTATTTTATTAGCGGGAATTACAGACAGACATCGCTGCTGCGGGGGCTCCCCCGGCCCGGCGCCCTCCCTTTCCGTTCCCTGGCAAGCCGGGCGGGTACGCGGCCTGATAGGGGCTCGCAGCCGGTGTGTGCCCGGGGCGGGTGCGCTGAGCCAAGCGAGCTTCTTTAGCCGCGCTCCCCTCGCTCAGCACCTCTATGCATGCCTGTGATGCTTCCCCGGGGTTTCTGGGCTGGCACGGGTGTCCTTCGATCAGGAGAATCCTTGGGCACCGACCCTAGCTCAGCACCCTTTCCCCAAGGATCTGCTCCCCGAAGCATTTACAGCCCCGATTTTTCCACGGGGAACCGGGGCAGACAAACAAGCGCAAGGCCATAAAACCCAGAGCAAATTGATTCATCTCCAGAGAGGACCATTACCCGATGTCTTAATGCAGTCCTCTCTCTATAACGAACGTCTCTAAATAGAGCAAACACTTGCCCCTCCAAAGCAAATGAATTTCGTATAATTTAGAGCTAATTCTCTTTCATTCTGCCTGCATGAGCCCGCGATAAGGGCGCGCTTTACCGTGCTAACAACAAAGCGGCGAGCTGCAGCGCAGGAAAAGGGCCCCGCTGGGTATCCCGGCACTGGGGACCCCAGCCGGTCCCAGAGTGCTAGTGTCCAGCGGCCGGGGCCACGGGCTGCGTCTCCCCCTAGGATGCAGTCACCGAGGTCTGGCTGCAAAGGCTTTCCACAGCTGGGGTTTCCCAGGAGAAGCCTCTGAGCTGTGAGTGGGTCCTACCCCAGTGCCTGCTTGGTGTGGGAAATGAATGATGGAAGAGGCAGGTGAGAGCGATGGGAAGAATGGGGCTCTGCAGATGCTGCTGTGTTGGCTCCAGGCCAACTCCAGGTCCAGTGACCCCATACTCTCTCCCTAAATGATGCCCATACACATCACCTTTGGCGGTTGCAGCAGGGGTGTGCACATGAGACAGCCCATCGAGATCTCCCAAACTCCCAGAATTTTCTACTCCAGGTATTGCCTGACACGTGAGAATGTTGCAGTCCTGTTAATTCTTCCACACCTTAAGTCTCCCCTGAAACCTTATGTAAATCTTTGCCTCCCCCCACCTTCTGGCAAACGGTTCCCCAGATTCTCTGCTGCTGTGTGAAGCATTGGTGCCCTTTGCTGACCTTGCACCTGCCTGCTTTTAATCAGTCCTGATTCTCCAACTAGAAGAGCCTTCAGATGGGTAGGCACAATGTAAGAAATTAAAAGATGCAGCATTGCCTCTTTAGCTCATATGTGGACATTTTGAGGCCAGTGGCACTTGAACACTGAATAGTGAGCCCAGGAACTGATGCACACATATTGTAATCTCACAGCTGAGGAATTCCCCTGTCTTAACTCCTCAGCTCCCTGGTTTTGACAGCCTCAGGATGACAAGAAACTTGGCCATCCTCAGTCTATAGGTAATCATGCAAAGAAAAGATGGTTGATTAAATGTGTTTCTTCACACTGATACATGTACAACAGAGATTTAAACCATTGAAGCCAGAAAAGCAAAGGACATACTGTGCACCAGAACAAATTAACAATGGGTTGGGAAGTTCCTCCCTACCCTTAAATCTGGCTGGATGTATGTTGCAGTTCAGCTGGAGGTCCTGTGCTTTATGTGTGGTAGGAAGTTTTTATGGACTGTAGAAGTCCTCAGACATACTGGGGATATTTATGGCTACCATGTTTGGATCACCCAGCTTCATCCATGGAGCTGGAAATCTCACACTTCCAGCTCTGTGTTGTCTGATTTCCCCTAAAGGCACTTTACTCCTTGAGGTGACTTTTTGGGGCTACTCAATGCTCTCATTAAAGATGCTGTGAAAATCTAGTTAGAAGGTAAAGGTTATAGCAAGTTTGTTATTCCAAGACATTAAACAAAAACGAATCCATGGGTCTGTATCAGTAATTGAAGGATGATAGTGATAGCAGCAGTGTTAAGTAGAACAGGCTGGTTGTAATTACCCTCAACATAAGCACAGGAATTTAGATATTCAAGCACCAGTAACAAAGGTTCCAGGTACTCAGCTGTTGCTGTCCTACAGTAAGATCACACAATAACCACACTGCAATACGTCAATTACTGTGTTCGATTCAAGTATGTTTCAAGGACTTGCTAAAATCTGATTATATTCCTGTAGCTTGGTGTTCGCCTGACAGAGAAGAGGTTGCCTGCATGGTTAACTTCTGTTCTGTATTATATAATGCCTAAAACTTTACAATACAATATGACTCTGGGAGCTCAGGCGTTTGGAAAGCCAAGCCACATACCTAATGTCATATCTATGTGGTTTTTAAATGTATACCAGCATATACAACATGCCTCTGGAAATTTAATGGCTTTTTCAATGATGTTACCTTTAAATGATTAATTTAGGAGCTTAATGTGAGTCACTGTGTTTTGAAAGTCTTGTCCACTTCATCTTCAGCAGTGTCTGACAGACATCACTGCAGGCTGCTGAGGTCAGTGAAATGTAAAACCACTTGGACACAGCATTATTTTTTTCCCTACGAAGGGTGGCAGGACCATTTTGTTTGCCTTTTGATGCAAATAATTTGTGAACCCCTTTTAAATTTGTTTCATTTCTTGTTATGACTGATGGCTGTTTCATCATTCCTCCCACCTCCCTGACAATCTAACTAGAGTGTAAAATAATGAGTGTAGTTCAGTCACACTTCCTTATAGTAATCTGGCTTGATTTTCTGTATCTGCATAATATTTAATTACTTCTCAGTGCTCAACCACTTTTCTGCAATCTACATTTAGACAGAAAAGGAATATTGAAGGTGAGTTTAATGTAATCAAAATAATCTCTTTTTCAATCCCAGCCGTGATGAAACCAACACGGGGAAACTGTATCCATGGCAAGGGCTGGCAGTGGGAGAAGTTGACTGGGAAACAGAGCTTTCCCAGGGATTGATTTTTAACACCGCTCCACCACCCCCCTCCGGCTATATCTAGCAGAAAGGTAACCTTTCACAACGTTAGTTAATAATCAATAACGATGTGAAAACAAAGCTGTCTTTCCCTCTTAGCACTAACGATAAAAACGAGAGCATGAACTATTCCACCTGCCTTAAAGTAACACTGGTTCATCAGCTTTGTTTTTTTGGCAAGAAGCTTTCTTGGTCTCTGAGCAATTCTGCATTCACACATGGCAACTTCAGTTTGCTCTTCCCATCACGCGTCAGCTTCTTCACACCGAAGGTGTGGGCCACATCTTGAACTGCAGGAAGACATGTTTATGTAAGCCATTTTGAATAAGATCTTGTCCAGGAAATATATAGGAAAATTGTCTTGGGAAAGGCTGAGAGTAGGAGAGGATCTTGTATGAGTGGTATCGTTTTACACTTTATTTTTTACACCTTTTAGTTTTCTTCTCATTGCCCCCCATACTCATAATTTCATTTTCTGGTAGGAATATTGCCTATCACCAGGGAACCATAATTTCATTGCCTTGGAAGAAGAAGTGAGGAATTGCTTTAAAATACCATAAAACCTTTCCACTGAAACCACAGCAACTTCATGTGTTGTCTGCCCCACACAACCTGCTATTTTCCGCTTCATGTTTATTATTCCAGACGGGAGTGGGGGGTGGTGGGGGAACCCAAAACCCAACAACAACAAAAATTCAGATTATTATAGAGAGAGGAACTCAGGCCAGAGATATAAGCCAGAGAGAATTCCCTTTCCTGCCTGATTTCTCACCTAGACCCCGGGCTCTTTATGGCAGGCTGTGTTTTGGACTCAGTTGCCGCTTCTGGCTGTGCAGGTGGCACCTGGCAGTTCTCACCAAAGCCCTCCCCTCCTGTTTGTCCAGTGTAACTTTGCCGGACTTGAGCCATTTGGGCTGAAATTTTCCATTCTGTATCTCCACCTCCCACCCAAGGTGTAGGGAAACTTTCCTTACAATTGTATCCAGCGGAAGGAAAGCGAAGCTGGGAAGTGGTGACACACTGGAGCTGGCTTTACGGGGAGAGCATGGAGTCACTGCCTCTGCAAGTCTCTGAAAACAAGAGCAACAGTTGCATGGCGATGCCAAACTGGGGTAGAAGACAGGAGTAGCTGACAGCTGGAGGCAGCAACCCTCTACAGAATTTTCCTGCTCTGTTTTCTTTGCTGCTGTGTTTCTTTTCTGGATTTAAGTATGTCAGAAGTCCTGCTGCGATCTTGTCCCACAGTAATGTCCCTCCAGACCAATCTCTGTGCAAAGCTGCCTGCATTTAGCCAGACTCTAAACTGCTGCACATTACACAGGCTCCACAGACACATCTTAAAATTTGGCAGCTAAGTGCTTTACAATTTCTTTCTACCCTGCCCTGCGCCTCAGGACTGAGTGAGAGCTCACTGCGTTCCAGACAAAGTATCAAACCCAGTAGCTGAAAAGGTGGGAGATGTTCCTAGCACTCCAGCCCTGGGCAATTTGGACAAGGAAGGTGATTTATGCGGAGGACACATAAAATGCTCACCCTTCAGAGGAGAGCATTTGAAGGTCTAGGTTTGTGTGCGCTCCCAGCGCAGCTCTGGGTGAGTCCCAGGAATACACCTGACCTTTTTCCCGTCCCCTGTCTCTGCCTCTAGGGAGAAATATGGGTGTAGGAAGGCAGGAGAGAAGGGAGATATGTTCTCACCAACTCTCTGCCCAGGTGGGAAGCAGGAACTGGGCTGTGCTGCTGAGTGCTCCAGCAGACAATGTAACATTGATGAATCTCTTGGGTTGAACTCCCGAGAAAGGGCTTTTCTGTCCTGGGTGACTGGTTTGCAAACGCTTGAGGACTCTCAGGGGAAGGGGATGCTTTTGGGGAGTCTGGTTGTAAACACCTAATGCCACAAGACCTGGGCTCTGGAAGTGTTTTGACCTGCTCCAGCACAGTCCACCCAGGCTTTTTCTGAACTGGTGGGTTCAGTAGCACTTCTGAGCACTTCAGCCGGGCACTAAGACTTAGTGGAGACTTTTTAAGTTAATCCCACCTGATGTAATGCAGATTTCAGAAGGTATTTACATAGTTCAGCAATTATTGAAATCCATTTGAAAACCAGGGCACCAGATTTCTTCCCTTTGTAAACTGATAGCGCATCGGTCCTGGAGGAGCTGTGAACCTCCCAGAGTCCACAGAAGGAAGTGCTAGGAAGGAGCCCTCGAGGAAACACACACCCCTGTCCTCTGAGCACCGAGGTAATAAAGTCTGCAGTTAATAAGTCTTGGACTCAAGGACCTGAAGAGTGAAAGTAGAACAAATGCAGAGCTGTATTAACTAGGCTTTGTCTATAGCATGTTGTAAATAAGAGTCCTGGGAAGGAATGGGAGGAGAGCAGGAGACGAAATACCATCTCACAGAGTAGTTAGATAGTGGCATCAATTGAAGCTATTCAGTCAATGTCCTTGCTCGTATTTCTTTACCTGTGTTCATGCATCAAGGGGAGAGATAGGTGTCCATATTTGGTATGTCCAATAAGTTATTAACACAGATTGAATTATAAATACTTAAATAAATAAATATATATTCCTTTAAAATCTGCCCTTTAAAAACTTTTGAGAACCCCTCATGTTTTAAAAAATGAAGGACAAGAAACCAGAATTTTCTCACAAATAATTCACAAACACATGGGTAAGCAGAAACAACTAAATAATATGGATTGCTAATTCGCTCAGCTGTAATGAAGTTTTTCTTGTGTATGCAAAATAATCTGAATATTTATTATGCAGTGTAACATCTGCTAGCTTGCTTTTTTATTGTAATATGTTTCAAGTGCAATTTAGTCATGCTAAGGATCCATGTAGCCTCGAATATTTCCACTCAGCTGCAATATCCCACTGCTTATCTTTCTTGATCCTTGCCTTCTCCCACTTTCCCTTTCACTTGCTTTCTCTTTCACTTTCTCTTTATCCATCATAATTTTAATTCTAGTGTTTCCCAGTCCTTTATTTATATATTTATTTCCTTGTCTTTGTATACTATTTCTGTTTATATATGTATAACATTTGCAAGTTAATTAAGTTTGAAAAGCTGTGATTTAAACCAGAAAAAATATCAAGATCTTTATGGTGCAATGATGGTACACACTTTATGGATATAAATTCACACATTTAAGTGAAAGCTTGACTAGATTTTAATTCTCTTAATGATGCCTTAGTTTTTATTGCTCCTTACCTGTACACTGGAAAACACATTGTCAGAGCTCGAAACAATTTTATGTACCTGATTTAATGCATCAGCTGACACAGACAAAGACATTGATTAAATGTTCTGTCTCAGATGTCCAGAAGGCTGGAAAAGGCCATCTTCTCAAAATAACTAATGAAACTCCACCCAGTAATCATTAACTTAGTGTTTGGTCCAAGCTCTAGAAATAACAGGAGGCTTAAAAAGCAGCAGTCAGAAAACACTTGGTGTGATTTAGAGGACTAATTGGTCTTGTCTGTTGAGTGAAAATCGAATGGGAAGAGTCTCTCCCATCTGGTAAGGAAGGCACTGGGCATTTGGTCCTTGGAAGAGCGCCTGTACTCTTAGTGCTTAGCGAGTGGGTAGATAGCCCAAGGGTGCATGGTGAGCACAGTGGGGGATTGTAAGACAGTGGAGCTGGCGTAATATGGAAAGACAGAAGGAAGAAGATATTCCAGTTTGCCTGCCCTTAGTTTATTTGAACTTGTAAAAGCCCTGGGCTGGCCTTCCCTGACTTGACACAGGTGATGTCTGCACTACCATGGAACAAATTAACACTTGAGCTGGAGGTGAGAGGCTCTACTGGGTTTTAAACTTTAAAATGGCGCTTGGTGGGCTTCAACAGAGCAATATCTAGCCACTGGGTTTCTAGCCACCGCGTTTCTAGCCACCAGGTTTCTAGCCAGGTACAACCATTAGATCTTTTGCTTTAGGATTCTTCTCCTATATTACACCTACAAGTTTTTAACATTCAATGAAATCCATGTGGCATTGCAGAAACTTTGGTGACAGTAGTTTATTCATAGCAGCTGAAGGAAGTGAAACATCATGTTTTAGTAAAGAAGCTTTCAGAAGCCCCACAGCCATCAGGGCCATGTGGTCCCAACATCAGCTCAGCCTAGGAGGTCACCTGCTCTTGGAATAATGTACAGTCTAAAGACCCAGAGCAGACCAAGACAGACAGCAGCTCAGGGGAAGGAAGCCACCTGCCCCAAGCCTATGAAGAGAACACACCCTCTCATCCCCACTGTGGTTAGGAAATCTCAAATTGAATAAATGAGTGCTATGGTTGTCAAAATCAGGCTCTTAAACTAAATGATCCTCTTGTGAACCTCAAATGAAATCAACTACTTTAGTGCTCAACTCATTCGTGCAGCAGCACCATTAATATGGTTGTCTAATTTATGGAGTAGCCAGGTTCTGCGTAACAGTGCAAGAGGGGGTAAGAAGGCAATTAGTAGTCTATTTTTCTATGCACATTGGAACAGAAACCTGTATATAAAGGAAGTTCTTGTGGCAGGCGCAGCATGCTAAAAAGCTTTCATTTTCAATTATATAGCCTGACAAACAGTATAAAAAAGTAGATTGCCCAATAAACAAATAACGTATCAGCCATTTATACGAAGCCATACTACTTAGACTCTTCAAGCTTGAAACGACTGTGTATTTTTTCCCCATTAAAATGTTATGATGGTCTGTGCATAAATTGTTTTAAATTCAGATTTGATATCACTGTGTTTTCAAGGCCTAGATGGATTTAACATTTTTTCCAAGATGAAGCATTAGCTCTGGGTGGATGTGGAAACAGCTCCAAGGATTTCCTTCCCCTCTGGAGCCACAGGGCCAGCAGCCTCTGGGGCTCTGGTGCCCTTGCAGGATTCAAGTGGGAGCAATGGAAGGGATGTTGAAGGAAACAATCTTTCCTGGAGGTGAGGCCACACTGCAGACAGAGAGGCCACACTGCAAACACCCCTATGGTTTCACCGAAGCTCTTCATACCTTTTTTATTGTGGTAGACTTAGATATTCTGTGAGCCCAAAGGGAAGAGTGGTCCAAATTAGCATTTAGCAAAGCAAAAGTGCCCATTCTCTCTCTTGCCATCCAGTGGCTTGCACCATGTGCTGATTCCCACCTTAGCCACCCCTCTCGAGCCAGCACCTGGCACAGATACCTCTGCCCCATGTCACCTGCACTGCTCTGTGTGTTCCCAGTGTACAGCATAAGTGCACTGGGTGTCTCCACTGCGCCAGGAGTGAACTCCTCCAGGAAGTGCTGCTGCCTTATGGGATGACAGAAGACAGGGATTACATGCCTTGTGCCTCCTCCTTGGCCTTGCCTGTGTCCTTCTGCAACAGCCAGGCAGCCACTGCACATCTTAAAGCACAGGCTCACCCATGTGGCCCTGGCAGGATGGGGTGGATATGAGCAACATCCAGCCTTTAGGGTGTATCAGCTAAAGAGAAAAGCAAAGACCATTTCTGTCTACAGGGCTGGGGAAGAAAGAGCTGTTTCTTGCCTCAGGAAACAATATAAAAGTTCACAGGTTGTCTGAAGTCACCAAGAAATCTGGGTACCTCCCAGAGACCATTACCCCAACCCCCAAGAACTGGCACTTGCAGTATCTGTGTGGCTAGACAAGGAGAAGGTCTCCTTCCATAAACTTCTCTGCAGCTCCTCTGTGTGGACATGAGAAACACTGACGTGCACAAGGACCAGGCACAAATTCCTTCTGCATTGGAAGGATGTCCTTGGAGAAAGCTGATGCATCAGCCTTTGCTCCTGGACTTCCTCGAAGAGATACTTTTGTTGGTGGGGGTTGATTGGGTGCGTGGGTGGGTTTTTCCCAAGCAGACAAAGAACCTGGGTGAGGAGCCTGCTGTGATTGGTCAGGTCAGGTCTTGTGCTTGTTGCCTCTGGGATGCACTATCAACCCAAGACCTTGGGATGAAGAGTGGTCTGAGCCTTTACTTCTCACTTAAAATGTTTTCTTGCACCCACACAGCAGGCAGCAAGCAGACGGCTCTCATGCTCTCCTTCAGGTGTAGCATCGTCTGATTCCCTGTGCATGGCAGGAACACACAGCCTTTGCCTCTTGTACTGGTGCCTTGGCTGATGAAATAGTGCATCAGTGAGAAATTCTCTCCATCATCACAAATAGGAAGGCAGACCTTTTAAATCACCAGCGAATAGGTTCCTGTTTGTCAGGGACTACCAGAGCCATATCCATAGGGCTTCTAATGTGGCTGGGGTTAGTGAGCTCTATGAACTTAGTCCCTGGTTGCCTGAATAAACAGTGATGCTGGGAACTGCTTGGTTGCATATCTCCATGCTCAAATTCACCCTGCTGCCATAGAACTTTCAATGGCTGGGACCACAAGGTGAATCTTGCATTTATGGGCAAAGAAAAGTTGCTTGCTATAATGTTTGGCAAATTTAATTTTGCAGACTCCCGAGGCTTTTTTCTTTCCCTGCATATAAACACAAGTTTTGCAAGTTGCATGCAACTGTAATCAGTGATTATAGATATGTGTTGCAAAGTGTTTAGTGAATACAGAAGAGCAAAAACTGTACCTGGATGCATGAATTCAAAGACACTCTTTTAGGAAGTTTCTAATGTTAATAACAATGGGGTCAAGGCTGCAGCTGATGAGTGGTTCAGAAATCACAGTTCAGGATGAGCAGCCTAGGGCTGCCTGGGGTAAAGCTGTGACTGGTGGGGACAGGAGGTGTAACTAAGTAGCAATCTGTTTGAAGGTGGCAGGAAGGTCACCCTGGAGGTGTTACAGGCAAATAGTCTGTAAAGCATTCAATGACAGCAGGGAGATAAAAATCTCAAAGAAGGGATGGACATTTTTTTGTATTAACTCTAAATAAAGAACAAGGCTGAAAGAGGAAGTATTGTTCATACAAAAATAACAGCTGACCCAGAGCCTGCTCTAGGACACAAAAATCACCTGCTACTAGAGCAGGCTGGAGCTAAAATACCCTCTGGGTAAATGGGACTGCTGACCCAAATCCTGTGCTGCCTGAGAAGGGTCTGATCCGTGCCTGCAGCCAGTGCCCTGCCTGTTGCACAGATGTTTTCAGCAACAGAAGCAATTTAACATGGCATTTATCTTATCAAACAGCAGGTCTACCCAGAACAAACAGTCTAGTGAAGGAGCATCTTAATGCAGCCAAGGGAGTTCCCACGCTAGGGAAAGTGTCCTGGGGTATCCCTAGGTGGTTATCCTCATTTCCTCTTCTCTAGGCATCTTCTCTAGGCCGCTGGTGGGTAATGGATACCCAACAGGAGGGATCTTCAGCCTGACATATGCAGCTGTTTCTATATCCTCATGTTCCTCAACATTTCCATTTTGCACTTCTCCATCTGAGCTCATTGACCTAACCCACTTCATAAACAGTAGACAGGGACATCAAGTTTCAGTGGTCTCCTGATGAAGCCAGTGTCCCAAAGAGGACAGACCAACACCTGCTAGGAGATGGAGTCTCAGAGTTGGGCAACACCTCTTCTCCATGGGGCTTGGATGGGGCTTTGAGCAACCTGGTCTAGTGGAATGTGTCCCTCCCCATGGCAGAGGGGTTGGAAGTAAGTTATCCTTAAGCCATTCTATAAGTCTATTCTAGGAGTCATGTACAGAACCTCAGATGTATGATTGAGTGACGTGAGATGGGAAGGGGGTAAAGGAATAGATCTGGGCTGGACATGAATTGGGGCAGATTCTTGAAAACAGATGAATGACAATTATAAATATTGCAAGCAGAAAACAAATTGTACCCTGTAAATTCTTTGCACTCCTTTATCCCTTTCTTATCTGTCTTGCAAACTCTGTGACCATCATTTCAGTTTAGGGATTTGAAGCCTTGAGGTCTTCTCTACACAATCATGATCCAGACTGGCTTATTATTAACCTAAAGAGTGGTGAAGAATAAAAATGCTTGTTGGCTTATTAGCAATGTTTATATTGCCAGATGCTGATGGACAAGCAAATGATGTACTGTCAGCAATTTTCAGTTGAAAGCATTTTGAACAGGTGAAATGCACAACTTGTTACAATGGAAACATCTCCATGAAGCTGAAGGCATGGATCACCTCATGTCCAGTGCAATAATCTCTCCAGGAGCTGTCATGTGCTAAATAGTACACTTCTACAAATTCCACACACTTTATAAACAAGCTATAGGTCAGGATTTTTAACTCATAGCAGCCTGGGGAGAAGATCCAATTAGAGAGTAGCCCTGAACACAGAATTTGAAGGTAGTTGTTCCTTATTTTTCTTTTTTTTTTTTTTTAATTTTACTTTATTTATTTTCATCAAAAAGTTACCTGAAACTCTCAGGTCTTCAATAGTAGCATATGTATTAGTGTACAGCCGTAAGTTTGCTTCTAAACTTCAGAGGGAGAAGAAAGCTAAGCTGAAAACTTAGATGCCAGAAGACTTGTTTCTCAAGTCACAAAAAAATGACATCTTCTGTAACCTTCTGCTCTCATGTAATATCCAGCAGTTATCTACAGATACTATTTTAACACAGAAGGACACATATTTTTGATTTTTTTTCCTTTAGCTGTTGCTATTGGCACATCAAGTCTACTAGAAATGCATTCTCTTTCCTTCCATTTTGGGCAGGATTAACCATGCTGCTAGCTCCTATTTCTTGATAGTGGTAGATTTGTGAGGCAGTGAGTGACACTGGCAGGTTAGTTCCCCCCTTTGTCTTTGCTGAAGTATGTTGGGCTGGATATGTTGGGTTGCTTCTTTTTGCCTATCACTTGGAAAAGATTTCCTCTTAAAAGTACAATTACATTTTCCCCAAAAGAACACCTGCAGCTCTGATGATGTACGTGCCCCTTGTTACTTGGAAATGTCACGTTTTTCTCAAGCTTTGAAACAGCAAAAGAAAACTCTTCTTGATCCTGAAGTTTGGCAATGAAGAAAGGATGTGACATCTGCTCCCAAGATTCAGTACTATTTCTCCAGTGGAGTCCAGCAGGGTCCAACAGAGGTTTGTCCCTTCCTACAAAAGTGGAGCACATTTACCCTGTGCACAGCATCACTAGAAGTAAATCACACAAGAATCTTCTATTAAACGAACTGCAGACAGGACCACTGCAGAGGGCAAATGAGTACTCCCAAGCCAAGTTACGGTGCTCTGGAGGACTTTTCAGCAGGGTTAGCACAGTCTGTCTCATGGCTGAACAGCCTTTCCCACACCCAGCATCCACTGAATCCCTCCTGACTGCCAGGAGTCTGACTTCAATTTGTGCCCTTGCAAGGGGAAAGGGGAAGCTCTTCGGAGCAGGAATCTGCCTGAACAAGGACATGGTAACACTTGAGAATACAAAATGGGTTGTGTGAGATTCAGTTGCCCTAATGTAGGTTCTGTATGGGCTGCTTTGGGGTATCCTCTCTGGTATCCGGTTGCTGCTTTGCAATGGGGCAGACTCCCATATGACCTGTGTTATCTCTGCTAGCCATGTCTTGTATATCTTAGACATTTAAGATGGCCCTGAGAATTAAGATTTAGGCAACTAAGTGCCTTCCCTACCACCTCTGAAATACTTGGGTTGTTACCACATCCTGTTCTTGTAAACAAGATGTTTATATGTTATTTCAGCCTACAGTTCTTTGTCCTTTTGCAGCCCAGTAAAAATCATTCAAATTAAACAAGTCCCTTGAAAACATCCAGGTTGCTCACAGCAACCAGCTTGCCATGGGATGGTAATGCAAAGGCTTGCTTTAAATCAATTACAGCCCTCGTATTAGAGCTCTGACAGAACTACTGATTCATAAAATAGCTGCTATTCAGTGCGAGGAAGGACCATAAATCATGCTATGAACCTTTTCCAGAGCTGGAAATGCCAGCATTAGGTTTTTATGTTATGATTTTATATTACAGTGAAGACTTCCAGTGTCTTGTTTCTCAAGCACAAAGATTCAGTATTGTAAATGGGGCAAATTTTGTGAGAGAAGCAATGTCTTTAATTAGACCAGTGAAAACCTTGGGAAGAAATGCGCAGGCTTCCTTGAACACAAACCCTTCTTCACATTTCTGTACCAGGTTTGAAATGGCTTTTGGTGCTCCCAAGCTCTGTGCATTTTCCCAGTCACATTGCTTGCCACTGCTTCTTTGACACTCCAGTATGGACCCAAGTTCACTCATTAGTTCCAGGTTGCCCCAGGTCCAATCTGTTTAGAGGAAAGCCTGTGTCAGGCACAAATGTGGGATGAGATGTGGAGTAAGGCAAGGACAAAGCTCAAACTTCTGCCATCTCTCAGCATGTATTAAGATTACTTGTGTCTGCAACATGGACCAAACTCAAGAGCGTTATGGGCTGATGGAGTCATTCAGTGTCTGGATTTGGGGGGTGGGAATTCATTGTTTGTGAGCCATGGTTCAAACCAGGTCCTTTGGCCGGTGCTCTGTCTGCCAGTGTAGACATATGCAGAGGAACCTAATAGCAAAACACAGTACTAACTTCACCTCCCTATAAGATGCTTTTTTCTTTCCATAGCCGTCTGGATGACACCTCAGCAATGTTATACTGTAAATCTGGAAGCATCAGATCATAATTATCTCATATCTATTCACAACCATTATCACTGCCTTGGCAGGCTTGGCTGAAGCAGGTATTAGCTGGTTTGCTACTTGGTAGTAAATTTTAAGTAAGTGATAGACATTATGGTTGATAGAATTATGTATCTGTTGAATTTA